>JASPKP010000775.1:0-15000 GCA_030674155.1 Stramonita haemastoma
TTTCATAATATTTTCCCTCGCTGTTTTTATCTTTCTTATTATTATTTTAAAAAAACTTTTTTTTTTACATGAAATACTTAATGTGCTGATTATTAATTCCTTTTTGTGTTCATGATGTCCTTGACAAACACTATTGATGTCTGGCCATCAAGAGATGGTCTGAGAGTAGGGTTCCTTAATATAAATCATTTGTACGGTAAATTAGTGGATGTGTCAAATATTTTATCCAACTCTGGGAAATTTTTCCATATTTTTGGCTTTGCAGAGACACGCCTTACAGCTCATATTTCAGATGAAGAAATCTCTTTTCCAGGATATTCTTGTATTCGCAGAGATCCTAAACATTCCAAAGAAACAGGACTTCTTGTTTATATCCACCAGACAATAAACTTCAAGCAGATAACCCTACAGATCTGCATAATGTTGAATCCTTATGGATACAGGTTAATTTCAAAAAAGCAAAACCTATACTCTTGGGGTTCATTTACAGAAACCCAGCTGAACATGCAAACTGGATAGACAATTTTACTTTATTAATGGAAGACATAGCTATATATTCTGATGAGACAATATTGTTAGGTGATTTTAATATTGATTTACAAAAACGTCAGTCAACCTGGACACATACTTATGAATCTTTCCAACTGGTCTAATTGATTGACAAACCTACAAGAGTCACAGCTACTTCGAAAACCCTGATTGACCATGTTTATGCTACGGCATTAAACAATATGTTAGAGGTGTGTTCACCAACCTATGGATGTAGTGATCATTTCCCTGTGTGCTTTACATGGTCAAGAAAGGGAGTTAGTATTCCAAAAACAGCCATAAGTGGCTTAAATACAGAAATCTTAGACATTTTGACATAAACAGTTTCCTTTGGGATTTAAATAATTCACATTTTCCTTTAGTTTACCAGTTCACGGATCCAGATAATGCATTTGAAATTTGGTATCATAACTTTTTGAATGTTTATGACAAACATGCACCTTTAAAAACTAAACGAGTTAAAAACTGACCCTAAACCACCATGGCTGACTAAACATGTTGAAGATGCAATAAAATTACGAGATTTGTTATTGATCAATGGAACAAGGGATGAATTTATTAAACAAAGAAATCTTGTCACATATTTGAAACGACAGGCTATAAAGGAGTATTTTCAAAAGCTTGTTTCTGACAAGTCTAATAATAAATCTATGTGGAATGCCATAAACCGCTTAACTAAAAAAGATTTTAGATCTAAATCTTCACTTCCTTTAGACATAGTGCCAGATAAACTCAATGATCATTTTTGTAATATAGCTCAATCAACTATCCAAACTAACACCTCTCACTTAAATAATCTTGAAGTACTAGATGAGTTCTGTGCTTCTAAAAACATCTCATCAAAACTTAATATTCCATTTATGTCTGTGAATGAAGTTTACAATGCTTTGACCCATTTAAAACAAACAGGCACATGTGGGTTAGATGGTATCAATGGTAAGATCTTAAAAATAGCAGCTCCAGTTATCTCAGAAACATTGACCTATGTATTCAATCTATTTATAGCAAAAAATCGTTTCCCAAAAGCTTTCAAAGTTGCCAAAGTTTTGCCACTCCATAAAGCTGGTGATCGTTCTAATCCTGCAAATTATCGACCTATTTCTATATTATCTAACTTATCTAAACCTTTAGAAAATCACATTAGACAGCACATTCTTAGCCACTTCAATAAGCATGACCTATTTCATCCCAATCAATCTGGATTTCGAAAAAACCATTCGTGTCACACAGCACTAACGAACTTAGTTGACAAATGGCTAACCAACATAAATAACAATTTAATTACTGGTGTCCTGTTTGTTGATTTTTCAAAAGCATTTGATTTGATTGATCACAAGCTTCTTCTAAGAAAACTGAAACTGTATGGTCTTTCAGATAATACAATAGAACTCATGTCATCGTTTTTAGACAAACGTAAACAACTTGTTTTAATTGAGGAATCTAAATCTTCTATTTTGCCCATTTTGTTCGGTGTTCCTCAGGGTTCCATCTTGGGACCCATACTATTCTCAATATATATTAATGATTTACCCCTCTGTTTAAAAGCTAACTGTGAAATGTTTGCAGATGACACAACATTACATACTAGCCACACTAAATTAGATGACGTGATTTCTACCTTACAGACTAATATAGAACAACTGATAAAATGGTCTGATTCAAATCACATGAGCATCCACCCTCATAAGAGTAAACATATGATTATAACTACCAGACAAAAACGGCAGAACCTTCCTAAAATACGTAGTTCATTGGACATCAGTGGTAATGTAGTTCAAGAAGTTAATTTTCATAAAGTTCTAGGATTAGTAATTGATAACAATCTGTCATGGTCTGAACATGTAAGAATGGTGTGTAAAATCATATAAAAAAAGATTTATCAGCTAATGAAGATAAAACATTTCCTAAATTCACACTCTCGTAAACTGTTTTATCATGCTTTTATTGAGCCACACATAAATTATGTATCCACAGTTTGGGATACGGCGAGCGAAAACACTTTAAAACCATTGGCAAGTATGTACAGACGTGCTCTTAAAGTACTTCTACTAAAATCATCATCATTGTCATGTAATGATTACATCTCGCTTGATATTCTCCCTCTGAAATGGAAGTTAAGATACAATAAGGCAATTTTTATGTTCAAAATTATGTCTGGCTCTGCTCCACCTTCATTGATAAACACGTTTAAGATAAATGAGTGTCGCTATTTTCACAAAATAATGTTACCACTGCCCAGAATTGATCTGTTCAAATCTAGCCTTACTTACTCTGGTGGTTTATTATGGAATGATGTTTCATCCTCAGTAAATGTCAATACTAGTTTATATACTTTTAAAAATAAGTATCATTCGATCCTTATGAATGAATATACAGGCACATTCACATGATATCTTCTCTTGTCTGGCATTGCATTTTATTTTCCTCTGTGCTCATCTTCTCCTCTCTCTCTCTCTCTCTCTCTCTCTCTCTCTCTCTCTCTCTCTCTCTCTCTCTCTCTCTCTCTCTCTTCTCTCTCTCTCTCTCTCTCTCTCTCTCTTTATTTATTTATTTATTATTTTATTATTATTATTTTATTTTATTTTTTTATTATTATTATTTTTTTTTTTTACAAAATTT
Organism: Stramonita haemastoma; assembly: GCA_030674155.1. Taxonomy (NCBI): domain Eukaryota; kingdom Metazoa; phylum Mollusca; class Gastropoda; order Neogastropoda; family Muricidae; genus Stramonita; species Stramonita haemastoma. Next base: position 3,169 of record JASPKP010000775.1, read on the forward strand.
CCTTTTTGACATACATTTCTATGATGTTACAACGATTTTTTAATGTTTTTTTTTCTCCTTTTTTTTTTTCTCATAAATTTGCAGTCGAATTGTTTTCATTGTAATTATTTTCTTTGATTGAGGGCTGGATGTAAAAAAGCCATTATGTGTGCTTATTCTTATCCCTTAATAAAAGTGTTTCAAAGTGTTTCAAAGTGTTTCTCTCTCTCTCTCTCTCTCTCTCCTCTCTCTCTTCTCTTCTCTCTCTCTCTCTCTCCTCTCTCTCTCTCTCTCTCTCTCTTCTCTCTCTCTCTCTCTCTCTCTCTCTCTCTCTCTCTCTCTCTTCCTCTCTCTCTCTGTCTCTCTCTCTCTTTCCTCTTTCCTTTATTTTCCTTACCATCTTCCACTTCCACATATACTGTCCTAGACTTATCCTTGTATATGAGTGTTTGGTTCTTGTGCTGAGTTGAAATTGCATTTTACTTTTTAAATATAGAGGTACGGTTTTTAATTTTTTGTGTTTAAGTGTTTTTCTGTTTGGTTTTTTTTATGTGGGTGTTTTTTTTTTTCTTTTTTTGCCTTCATTGCTTGTTTTTCCTCCTCACACACGAAAACACACACACACACACACACACACACACACACACACACACACACACACACACACACACACACACACACATACACACACATACACACACACACATACACACACACACACGCGCGCGTGTGTGCGCACGCAAACACCCCCCCCCCCCGTCACACACACACACACACACACAGAGGTACACACGCACACACACACACAAACATGCACGCACTCCCGAACCAAAACACACAACAACACAACACACACACACACACACACACACACACACACACACACACAACACACACACACACACACACACACACACACACACACACACACTCTCAAACACATGCGCACAAGCACGTGTGCGCATGCATACCCAAACCCCGGCAAAAAAGCTGCAGTTTTGGACAAAGACGGGACCCAAGAGTCGTTTTCAGGCCCGTCCTACCCCAACTTTTGTAGGGTTATAGAGACCTAAAGGCACCAAGACAATATGGCTCTGTATGCATACACCCTCTCCTACCATTTCCGATGTGGGTGGCGCCGGACCTGTGGCGACTCCGCAGCCCTCACTCAACAGCTGAGAAAGCTAGTTTCTTGCAAGGAAATCTGCTACAGTGTACGCAACAAAAACCAAGCAGGGCGCACAATAATAATGACCATATACAGCAATTTCTGGCTCAACAGCAAAGTGCAGGGTCCACTCAACATACGTCCATACAAACAAACACATTGACAAAAACATGCGCCATACCCAACCCTAGGCAAAAAGGCTGCGGTTTTGGACAAAGACAGAACACAAAGAGTCGTTTTCAGATACGTCCTACCCCAACTTTTGTAGGGTTACAGACCCAAAGGTACCAAGACAGTATGGCTCTGTATGCATACACCCTCTCCTACCATTTCCGACGTGTGTGGCGCAAGACCTGTGGCGACTCCGTAGGCCCTCAAGAGCTGAGAAAGCTAGTTTCTTGTAAGGAAATCCGCTACAGTGTACGCAACAAAAACTAAGCAGGGCGCACAATAATAATGACCATATACAGCAATTTCTGGCACCACAGCAAAGCGCAAGGTCCCCTCTACATGCGCGCACACAAAAAAACAAACTGACAAGAACATGCACGCGAGCGCGTGCGCGCATGCATAGCCAACCCCCGGCGAAAAAGGTGCGGTTTGGGGCAAAGACAGGACCCAAAGAGGCGCTTTCGGGCCCGTCCTACCCTAACTTTTGTAGGGTTACAGACCCCAAGACACCAACACAATATGGCACTATATGCATACACCCTCACCTACCATTTCCGACGTGTGTGGCGCCGGACGTGTGGCGACTCCGCCGCCCTAAAGAGCTGAGAAAGCTAGCTTCTTGCAAGGAAATCCGCTACAGTGTACGCACCGAAAACCAAGCAGGGAGCACAATAATAATGACAATATACAGCAAGGTCTGGCAGCACAACAAAGTGCAGGGTGCCCTCCACATGCGTGCATACAAACAAACGCACTGACAAACATCAGCGCGCGAGCGCGTGCGCGCATGCATACCCACCACCCTTACAAACACGTGCGGTTTGGGGAAACAAACGGGACCCAAAGAGCCGTTTTCAGGCCCGTCCTGCCCCGACTTTTGCACGGCTACAGATCCCAAAGCACCAGGACAGTATGGCACCCTATGCATACTCCCTACCCTACCATCTCCGACGTGGGTGGCGCCGGACTTGTGGCGACACCGAAGCCCTCAAAAGCAGAGAAAGCTAGTTTGTGGCATGGAAATCGGGTACAATGTACGCACCGAAAACCAAGCAGGGCGCCCAATAATCATGACCATATGCAGCAATATGATGCACCAGGGCAAACTGCAGGGTCCCCGCCACATGTGCGCACACAAACAAACGCACTGACAAACACCAGCGCGCGCGCGCGTGCGCGCATGCATACCCACCCCTCTGCCAAAAAGGTGCCGTTTGAGGCAAAGACGGGACCCAAAGAGCCGTTTTTAGGCCCGTACTGCCCCGACTTTTGCACGGTTACAGACCCCGAGGCACCAGGACAATATGGCACCGTATGCATACTCCCTCCCCTACCATCTCCCACGCGTGTGGCGCCGGACTTGTGGCGACACCGAAGGCCTCAAGTGTTGAGAAAGCTAATTTGTCGCAAGGAAATCGGGTACAGTGTACGCACCGAAAACCAAGCAGAGCGCCCAATAATCATGACATTATACAGCAATATGATGCACCAAAGCGCGCCAAATCGACATCCCCCACTTTTTTTTTCCTTTCCAAGTCTTATTCCACTCCAGGGTAGCTTGCTACCATCAACAGCAGCAGCAGGATAGGTTTACCCCATCCTCCACCCTAACAAACACCTGCACACAGGGGGCCTAAAAACTTTACAGTCTATGACACACCTGTAGTTAAGGTCAGATGTTGCTGCTTGGGTATTCATTTGAATCTAAACATTCTTGCTGTTCATCAGACAGTAGTTTTTCATGTATGTATGTTTGGTTTGGTTTTTCTTTTTACTTTCCAGTGTTGCCTTTCAAACACACATACACATACACACCCCTGGCACACTCGCATGTAGGGAGACACTCATGTAAAACATATACAAGCATACAAACATTCATTGATGCAGATAGACCACATGCATGCACAGAATGGGAGACACAAACTGCTACAAACTTACACCCCTTTTTACCACTCCCCCTCCCTCCCTCATTGATTTTTGACAACCCAGGTTCCATTCGTGTGGATGATTTTTTTCTTCTAGAGTTAACATCAGTCCTGTCCCCACTCTCCCCAAAAGTCCTTCAGATGAGACTTTAAACCAAGGCCCGTGGGCGAACATCTTGTGCACACGTTAAATCCTGTTCCACTTTTCATAAGAGAGGGCCATCGTGTGTATGTGGGAACAGATGACATTTACAAAACTGCATTCACATGGGGACTGGATGTAAAAAAAAATACACAAGAGTGCTTATTCCATTATCCTTTATATAAAAGAATAAATCAGTCAATAAATACCCCCCTTTTTTGTTCTTTGAATGCTCACACAGTAGCAACAAAGTCTGTCATAATAACAAAACATGTCTAGTGCTGCTGTGAAGCACCCCACAAGTCAGGACCAGTACATTCCTCATCAGCTAGGAGAGAACTGTCATCTTTAAAGTCTTTCTGCAAAAAACGTAGGCAAATGGACCAAGAAGGCAGATAATAGACTCTTGTCTATTGGACCAGACACAAGCAATGAGTGAGATAGAAAAGAGAATTTGAAAAGAGAATTAGCAGAGAATTTCCAGAAAGTAGTGATGCTATCTATATTGATATCCCCCCCCCCCCCCATTTTTTGCCTACTGGGAGATCTGTACATCTGATATCCCAGATTGTAAAGAGACTTTAACAGACACTTAAACTGCCGCCAACTTCTCTTTCACAGAATGGGGTCACACTCCCAACTCCTGACCTAAATTCAGCCTTCCAATCACAGCCAGGTAGCACCTTGTTTGAAAAATAGTGTGGGCCGCCACTCCCTCCCACCCCCTACCCCCCTCCACCCCTTGAATTCGAATTTCAAAACAAACCCGTGCTGCTTTATCTGCCACACATGATAGATCTAAAATGAGGTCACCCAAGCTGGGCGCTGGGCTCGTGTGCACACAGGCATGCATGCACGAACATTTATTCTTAGCCTCTTCAGGAGCTGAAAAAGATAATAACAGCCCCACCTCATTCCCCCACTCTCTCTCTCTCTCTCTCTCTCTCTCTCTCTCTCTCTCTCTCTCTCTCTCTCTCTCTCTCTCTTCTCTCTCTCTCTCTCTCTCTCTCTCTCTCTCTCTCGAAAATTGGAATTTTGTATAGCTGGAAATGTTTTCCGCGATGATGTTTACCTTCCTCCTGCCTCAAACATCTTTTTTTTGTATAGTGGTCTAAGGCCGATGTACAATAAAACTTTTCAGTGTTCAGTGTTCAGTGTTCAGTGTTCTCTCTCTCTCTCTCTCTCTCTCTCTCTCTCTCTCTCTCTCTTTCTCTCTCTCTCTCTCTCTCTCTCTCTCTCTCTCTCTCTCTCTCTCTCTCTCTCTCTCTCTCTCGGGGGGGGGGGACGATAAAACATGGCGTCCAAGCGGCAGTACATGTGATACGCGGCGTTAAACTGTGTGTGCCACAATGTCTTATAGGATTCTTTTGACCTGCTACTTGTGTTACAATTTAACAAGAAACACCTGTGCATAAAACTGTCTCAAAATGGTGGACTTGGGGATGTGGAGGGCGGCAATTGGGGTGTTTGCTGCAAAATGCCAGCGTGTGTCAGGCTTGCACATGTCAACAAACCCTGCACAGGTGAGCAAAAACACTGACGCGACACGCCTATCAACAGCTGATGTCGTGGTTGGCTTTGTGTGCGGTGCCATGTTGATTTTTTATATCAACTGTTTCCTCAGGAATTTGGACAAATTTGTGCCATTCGACTGTGCCTGCCTTAAATGGAATATTATTTCAAAAGGGACGGTGTGGCAGGGGATGACAGATATGTGTGGCAGTGACAGCGGACCGGCCTGTCAGTTGGGATTGCACGTGCCCGTGATTCTCGTGGCCTTTTGTGCGCAGCACGCTGCCTTCTCTCTACGCAGGCTGCTGTTGCTAAGCGGCGATGTGGAAACAAACCCAGGGCCAAATAATAATGGACAGTCGGAAGCAAAAGACAAGACAGATACAGAACTCAAAACACCAACTGATGTCAGCGATCTGATGAACTTAGTAATGCAAAACATTCAGCAGCAGTTTTCAGAACAAACAAGTGTCATCAGGAACGATTTAGGGGAAATAAAAAACGAACTTGTGCAAGTAAAACAACAGTGTGAGGAGATAAACCTAAGATGTGACAGACTGGAGAAAGACCAAAGAGAGTTAAAGGGGACAATCACAGACATTACAGAAGACATTCATCAGCTCTTCGAGGAAAGGAATGAAGACAGAGAAGAGGTGCAACAACTGAATGAGACCATCAGAGATTTGAAAACAGAAATTGAACAGCTTAAAACAGACACTGACAGACTGGAAGACTTCTCAAGAAGAGATAACCTACGGTTGTTTGGTATACCTCAAAAAACTGCCAGAGAGACCCATGACTCCTGTGCTCAGTCAATCATCGATGTGCTGAATAATGTGGATGACCAAAAGTCTTGGTCACTGGACGACATAGCTCGGGCACATCGAACAGGACAGGCACGTGATGGACAGCCCAGGCCTATGATCGCGAAGTTCAGCAGGTGGAAAGACAAGATGAACATTCTAACCGGCAAAGACCTGAGGCAGAAACTGCAAGAGAAAGGCGTCAGGGTGGCCAATGATCTGACCAGGGCACAGGCACAGATGGTGGCTACGGCACGCAGGGAGGGGAGGAGGGCGTACTTCTACAGGGGGCAGATGGTGATCGGGCCCAGTCTTCCAGACCCCCGGTCCTACGCAGAGGTGGTGGAGAGTGGGGGTGCACAGCAGTCCTCCACCCCTGTCCCCTCCTCACAGCCCAGTCAACACGGGGATTCCCCTTTCCTCACCGGCAGCAGAGGAGGTGTGACGTCAGAGGGTGGCCCCACGCCTGGCAGCCGACAGACGACCACGAGCGGCCGGCCCCCTTCTCCTTCCTCCTTACCCTCTGGGGCACGTGCGGCACGGGACCACTACAGGCGTGACGTCACCGAAGGCAGTACTGGTGGGCGTCGCTGTGGCAACCACGGGGTGACTCCACGAGGGGAACGCCACAGCTCAGCGACGGTTGGCAGGGATTCCCCCCGCTGTGACGTGGCGTGTCCGGCTGACGGTGAGGGGCGTGCTGCACGTGACGGGCCTCTGTCCTACCAGCAGACGGGGATGCGGGATTTCCTGCACAACCCGCCGCGCAAGTCGTCTGCTCGCGGTAAAGCCGCCAGTGACAACAAGAACAGTCGCCGAAATTTGCGCCCTAGCAGCCTGAGAAAGAGCTAGGACAGGCCCGACCATCCAAGTCAATGGACATTTTTGAATTATAACGTTGAAAATTTGTACAGTAAATTAAAAGATGTATCATTCATAAACTATGTAAATACGTTCGATTTTGTTTGCCTCACAGAAACTTTTCTTGATTCTAATTTCGATTACAGTGGTGTTTTTCTTGATTATCTAAAGTTTCATATCCCTGCTCAAAAACTTTCACATCATGGAAGGAATTCTGGAGGAGTGCTGTTATTAGTGAGAAAGTCTTTAGAAAATTATGTTGAAGAAATTAAAATAGAGTGTGAAAACACTGTTGCTATTAAAGTAAACAAAAGTATTTTTAATTTAGATAAAGATGTTATTTTGATAGCATGTTATATTGTGCCAGAAGGTGGCCCTATTTACAATGAAAAACCAATTAAGGATGGTATTATATTATTAGAGGAAGCCTTATTGCAGTGTTTTCAAAAAGATGATTTTCATTTCTTGATTGTAGGAGACTTGAATGCCAGGACAGGTCAAGAACAAGCCGACCTTGAAGTGATGTCAAATTATTTGGACGATGTTGAGTATGATGGAATGAATGATGAACTGTGTGTGCGTGCTTCCAAAGATGACACGATGAACAATTTTGGCAGGTCTTTGTTAGATTTATGCTTTATGTTTGACATGGGGATTCTGAATGGTTGTTGTGAGGGGGATAGGGAGGGGAGTATACCTTTGTGTCTCCTAATGGATGCAGCGTGATTGATTATTTTCTTGTGCCTAGTGAAATATCATCATGTTTTGATATGTGTATTGGAGAGTGTATTTATTCATGGCACCTCCCTGTTGAGTCAACATGGAAAGTAAATAATGAATGCACTAGTATGGAAAGCAGAGAACAGGAGAGTGTAGAAAAAATCATATGGTCAGAAGATTTTGTAGAAGTATATAAACAAGAGCTTAATAGTGCAGAATTTCAAGAAAGCATAGAAGTAGCTACCCAACTATTGTATACAGATATAAATGACAGTTTAGATCAGTTTGTTAAAGCGTTATGTGGGGCTGCTGCATGTATGGTTAGAACAATTAGAAAAGGTAGAAAAAAATGTAATGATTGGTTTGATACTGAATGTGAACGAAAAAAACAAGATGTTAAGAGATTATTAAAAAGATTTCAACGTTGTAAAACAAATCAGGATAAAACAGAAAAAAGACAAATGTACACTACTGCTAGAAAAGAATATATCCATTTACGAAAAACAAAAGAAAGAGATTTTAATGAAAAGAGATTAGAGAAACTTAAAGATTCTTCTAAGGACTCCAAAACATTCTGGTCAGTTATCAGATCCGTTAACCGTAAGTCACTAATATATAATGATATAACTATTCAACAATGGTATGATCACTTTTGAAGGTTTTTAATGACTCTCATTGTTCAAAAACACAAGAGAATGTGGATGTACTACAGGAAGATGAAATATTTGAACCATTATTTAACAATCCTATAACTCATAATGAGATTTTTGATGCTATTAAACATTTAAAAACAGGGAAAAGTGCTGGCCCTGATAAAATAATAGGAGAAATGCTCAAGTACACTAACTCCACAGTTATTACCTTTCTTGCTCAGTTATTTAACCATTTGTTTGAAACAGGTGCTTTCCCTTTAGAGTGGGCCAAATCCGTAATAATCCCAATTCATAAAAAAGGAGATATTAATAATCCTGACAATTATCGCGGAATAGCTCTCACAAGTATATTAAGTAAACTTTATACTTACATTTTGAATAAAAGATTAACTCAATGGGCAGATAACGAAGAAAAATTAATTGAAGAGCAAGCGGGTTTTAGAGCAAAATACAGCACTGTGGATCATATATTTACTTTATACTCTCTCGTTCAAAAACATTTGCTTTCCAGTAAAAAATTATACATTGCCTTTGTGGACTTTAGAAAAGCCTTCGATTCTGTAAATAGAAATATATTGTGGAATGTACTACGAAAAAATGGTGTAAATGGTAAACTTTATTTAGCCCTTAGAGCTATTTATGATTCAGTTTTAGCGTGTGTGCGTGCAGGGAACAACTATTCCAATTTTTTTGAATGCCCCAAGGGAGTGAAGCAGGGTTGTATTTTAAGCCCACAAATGTTTTCATTTTTTATAAATGAATTAGCTATTGAGCTATCAAAAAAAGGAAAACACGGCATTCAAATGATTCCTGGAGCTATCGAGGTATTTCTATTACTTTTTGCTGATGATATTATTCTTTTGTCTGAGACTGTTATCGGTCTACAAAATCAGTTAAATGTCTTAAAACAGGAGGCAGATCGTTTTGATTTATTGGTAAATATGGATAAAACAAACATTATTGTTTTTAGAATGGGTGGACATTTATCAGTTCGTGAAAAATGGTTTTATGGAAATGCTGAAGTCAAAATAGTCAATAGTTATAAATATTTAGGGATGATATTTTCAACAAGGCTAAGTCTAAATTTTGCATGGGAAGAATCTTGTAGGAAAGGGAAAAAAGGTGTAATAGAAATTTTAAAAACATTACGAAAGCTTAACACGACAGACTGTTCCCTTTTCTGGAAATTATTTGACACACAAATAGAACCTTTGCTTACATATGCTTCAGAAATATGGGGATTTAATGTAAATACACAAATGGAAAAAGTTCACACATTTGCCATGAAACGTTTTTTAAATGTACCAATACATTCATCTAACACTGTACTTTATGGAGAGACAGGAAGATATCCTTTATATGTAAGAACTTTTGTAAAATGTATTAAATATTGGTTAAAACTGTTGAAACTTCCACAGACACGTTTATGCAGGCAGTCATATGAAATGTTAATTATACAGATGGAACTAGGTAAAGAGAACTGGGCATATCAGGTTAAAAGAGTTTTGTCAGAACATGGCTTTGGGATTGTGTGGATGTCTCAGGAAGTAGGTAATGAGTGTCAGTTTCTTTCGGAATTTAAAGATAGGCTTATTTGCTCTTTTAAACAAAACTGGCACTCAGATATGGAAAGTAAAAATAAATATAGCTGGTTCTTTTCTTTCAAATCCGTCTTTCAGACGGAAAAATATCTTAAAGTAATCACTGATAAATGGCACAGGATTAATTATGCTCGATTCAGGTTAAGAACATTGGGTTTCAATGCTAACAAAAGATGGTTCCAGACTGAGACATCCATACAGTTACCATGTCCATTATGTGGTCATAATGTTGATGATGAAGTTCATTTTCTGTTCCAATGTAAAGCATATGAAACTATACGTACTAAACATAATTTTTTAAGTCTGCAATCAGCAGAAATTCAAGATGTTGTTTCTATTTTGTCATCTGAAAATGAATATATGATTAAATCTGTTGCTAAGTTTATTGCAGAAGCACAAAAATTAAGACAAAGCAAAGTCACTACCAATTGTATTAATACGAATTGATATAGTCACTTTAAAGAGCTATGTATTATCGAGTAAGCAGATTTCAAAAAGGTTGATAATTTAAATGGATGGTCGATTTGAAAGTTGTCGTTTGTAACTGCATTTCAGATTGCTTTTTCCTTTTTCTTTTCTTTGTATGTACTAGGTGATTTGTAACTGTATAGACGCCAATGTTATGATTAGTTTGTTACAAGTGGGTGAATCCTTTCTTTTTGTTAAACTGAATTGTACTGACCACATACTTTACTTTTGGTTTATTGTTTCTAAAATTTATGTATATATTTGAGTTACCTCCCTTGTCAAAAGGCCTAGTTGGGCAATGACAATAAATTGTTAAAGCGTTAAAGCGTTAAAGCGTCTCTCTCTCTCTCTCTCTCTCTCTCTCTCTCTCTCTCTCTCTCTCTCCCCTGTTTGTCTGTCTGTCTGTCTGTCTGTCTCTCTCTGTCTCTGTCTCTCTCTGTCTCTCACTGTCTGTCTGTCTGTCTGTCTGTCTGTCTGTCTGTCTGTCTGTCTGTCTGTCTGTCTGTCTGTCTGTCTCTCTCTCTCTCTCTCTCTCTCTCTCTCTCTCCTCTCTCTCTCTCTCTCTCTCTCTCTCTCTCTCTCTCTCTCTCTCTCTCACCTTCTCACTTTCTCTCTCTGTGTCTCGTGTCTGTCCTGTCTATGCAACAGTCTCTATTCTGTTGGTTTATGCATGTTTCACATGTTGTAGTTTCCCCGAAATTCCCTAACATTTAATAGCTTTATATTTAATTGAATGATTGGCAGACTGATTCCCTTGTTTTTGACCTTCATAGTTTTATGTTTAATAGAACGGTCGGTTGATTGATTCACTAGGTGTTGTTTTTTTGTTGTTGTTTTTTTATTTAAAAAAAAATGTTATAGCTTTATGCTCAAATCATACGATTGGTTGATTTATTCACCAAATTTTGATTTTCATAGCTTTATACTTGAATTATGCGATTGGATTGATTGGTTGATTGATTCACTTTTTTTTTATTCTTCTTTTAAGAGGCTTAGATGAAAACAAGCCACCATTGTGCTTAATCTTTTCCCTCAATAAAAATGTTCATTCATTCATTCATTCAACACACACACAGAGGATCTCGTGGATTCTTTTTATTTTTATTTTTTAAATAATGGTATTGATGACATTGTAACTAATATAAGCTGTTTGTTGGAAACTATATGATTTTTTAAAAACTTTAAATGTGTGCAGAGCCCCCGAGAGCTAAGAAAGTGCGTTTGGCGGAAGGAAAGCTGGTAAGTGTACGCGACAAAAAACAAGCATTTCTCACAAGAATAAGGACAGTATGCAGCAATATGATGCACCAGGGCAAAGTGGGCGGTCCCCACTACATGCACACACACACAAACGAACACACTGACAAACACCAGCGCGCGCGCGCGTGCGCGCATGCATACCCACCCCCCGCCCGAAAAAGGTGCCGTTTTGAGCACAGATGCCGGCCAAAGAGCCGTTTTCAGCCCCGTCCAACCCCGACATTTGCACGGTAAAAGACCTCAAGGCACCAAGACAATATTATCGTACTCTATGCAGACACTCTCTCCCGCCATCTTAGATAGGTGTGGCGCCGGATTTGTGGCGACACGAAAGCCCCCAAGAGCTAGGAAAGCGCATTTGGCGCAAGGAAAGCTGGAAAGTGTACGCGACAAAAAAGATAGTATTTCTCACAAGAATAATGACATTATACAGCTATATGATGCACTAGGGCGGAGTGGAGGGTCCCCGCCACATGCGCGCACACAAACAAACACACTGACAAACACCAGCGCGCACACGCTCTCCCGCATGCATACCCACCCCATGCCTGAAAAAGTTGCCGTTTTGA
>JASPKP010000775.1:20000-37119 GCA_030674155.1 Stramonita haemastoma
TTAATGATAATGTACTATGTGATGCACCACAGCACAGTGCAGTACCGTCACCACATGCACAAACACAAAAAAAACGCACAAAAACTAGCGCGCGCACTTATGCACACTCGCATACACAACCCAAGGATAAGGCGCATATAGAAATGTGACGAAAATTCCTGTTTGAGTCCCGTCCTACCCCAACTTTTGCGTAGTAACAGAGCCCACGGCATCATGAGAGTGCTCTACAGTATTCAATCACACTTTACTATCATCTTTGATCTGATGGCGCTGTTCTTGTGGCGACACCACAGCCCCGAAGAGGGCATCCTGCCTTGAATATAGCAAATCGGTCAGAATGAAAGCTGTCACAGTGTACACAGCAATAAATAGTATTACATATAATATTAATGATAATAATATGCAATATGATGCACTACAGAACAGTGCAGGGCCGTTGCCACATGCACACATATATTTCTGAAAGCAGCCTACAAATCACTTCCCAAAGAAAAACCCAAAGGGTAAAAGGTTTGTGACCAGCTGAAAAAAGCCTTGAATCTGAACGCAACTATGGTGCGTTGTGTCGTAAAGTGGTGAAAGTCGTAAAGTAAACATGCTCAAGAGAGGTAAGAACTTGTCCCTGGTTCTAAAACTTCATGTGGAAACTTCATAAACTTATCCTTCTCTTTACCATAGATGGGTTGTCAGTACACAGGCTGGAAATTGCTAAACAAAGGAATCTGAATCTGACATTCTCCTTAGGAGCGTGCATGTCAATAGAATAACAGAGTTTACTCGGAAAGTCAAGAAGTCTTGCACTGTTTTGAGTTTGATCTTTTATCTAGATAGTATAAATTTTATGGCTTTCATTTTGAGTTGGTTTTCAAGCGTATTGACAGAAAGCGGTGTACTGGGGATTTTAGAAATAATTTCCAGTTTCATTTAGACCAGGTTGGGGTTGTTTTGCACTTGAAGGTCTGACTTCAGTTAGGGACAGTAACCACATTTTAGGGACACAACACTACACGTGCAAATCATGTCTCTGTGGAGGTAGGTCAGGTGAGTTGATGTGATTTTTCTTTTTTCTTTTTTTTCTTTGCCATTTCAAACCGCCTGACATCTGCATGCAGTGTGGACCACTTGACCAGCAGGGAAAACAAGATGTGTGGGAATTTGAACATCAACATCACGTTTGGGCTTTTGTCTTTTTTTATAAAGACTATGAAGGAGAGCAGTACTGGTAAGTAACTTTTTAGTTAGAAGTAGCTACTTAGTAACAAGGCCGTAGTATCGATTGATATTTGTGTTAGAACTTGGGGGGAAAACCTGCTTTTGTAGATGTCTTGACAACTGCTGCTGAGAAATGTTGCTCTTGAAGGCAAGGAGTGATCTGGTGTCTTCACAAATATTCACTTAACTAAGAGTCTGATGTGGTCTAGTTGTGTCATAAACCCACCAGGCCTATTCTGTGGTGTTGCAAATTGGAGGGCACAGTTGTCATGAACCAAAATGGTTTGGTACTGTCACCAATAGGCATCCTTCAAACACACACGCACACGCACACGCACACACACACAGCCAGACTTTCTAGTTAAAACAGTTTTTGGTCATTAAGTTAAAGCAGGATATAAGGGACAGTTTTTTAGTGTGAGTTTAAGATCTTAACTCCTACCCCCTCACCCCCTTTCCCTGGAGAAAGCGTAAACCCTTACTCCTATTATAATGGGAAAGATATTCAGATGCTCTCCTCCTTCTTACAGCCGGTTTGTCAATATTGTCAAATAGAGAGCTGTAGAATTGGGAAATGGAAAAAAAGATATTTTTTGATACACGATCTTTATATTTAATGGTAGGCAGGCATCCTTAACCCACAGGTGCAAATAGACATCTTGTGTTTTAAGACATGTCCATGCATCGAACTGAATGTCAAGGTCATTCGGATGAGACTAAAAACCGAGGCCCCGTGTGTGAACGCACGCAGAACATCTTGTGCACACGTTAAAATCACGTTCCGCCTTTCGGAAGAGCAAGCCATCGTGTGCCGGTAGGAGCGGATAACAAAATTAAAAAAAAACAAACAAAAAAACAAACCAGCATGCACACAGGTGTCCTCGGGGAGAGCAGCCCGACTTTTACCTCCCGACTTTACGCAGAGAAATCAGCTGTGACAAAATAAAATAAAATAAAACAAAACAAAACAAAACAAAACAAAACAAAACAAAAAAAACAAAATAAAACAAAATAAAATAAAATAAAATAGAATAAATTTCTTGCTGAGAGTTTTTGCAGGGCAGTTTTTATGTTTTCACAACAGAACTGACAATAAGGATGAATGGAATAATGTTTATTTACCTGTTGTCTAAATGTTTGTGAATTTTAACATCTATCATTGTTTTCCTTCTCCAGCTAGTGCTCCAAGGTTCACTGAAGTTGAGATTTTGTGTAAACGACCGTTTTTACCCACCGTTAAGGTAGCCGCATTCCGAGTTCAAGAATGATGTCTAAACACAACACCTATGGGCGTGCGGTTCTAAATAAACATCATCGTTCCTACCGGCACAGAACGGCCAACTCTTCCCAAAGGTGGAACGAGTTTTAACGTGTTGTTGTTGTAGTCATTTTAAAGTCTATCCACACTTAAATAATAATAATAATAATAATAATATAATAATAATAATAATAATAATAATAATAATAATAATAATAATAATAATAATACATGGAATTTGTATAGCGCTATCTCTTTAAAAACAAATCAAAGCGCTTTCATTTGACCTACACAACACACAATCAACAACTATTTACAGTTTTAACAAATTCAAATATACACACACAACACGCACGCACGCATGCATGCAGCACGCCCGCGCGCACACACACCCACAAACATTAAGCACTTTGGCAGGTGGATGTTGAAGGCAGGGACAGGTAAGAGATGGAAGCGGAAGGAGAAAAACTTAGGTTTGAAATAAGTGTCTTGAGGTTGGATTTAAAAGTGTCATAAGTAGGCTTTTGCCGGAGGGAGAGAGGAAGGTCGTTCCAGATCGATGGACCAGAAACAGAGAAAGAGCGGCGGCCAACGGTAGATAGGTTGAATCTGGGTATTCTTAAAGACAAAGTATCTGCCGACGAGCGGAGGGAGCGAGAAGGTGTGTACAAGTGAAGACATTCACAGAGGTAGGAGGGTGCAGTATTGTTGAGACATTTGTAACAGAAGGTATTGATCTTGAGGATTACTCTCTGTGTTTACACTTGCTGATATTAAACAGTTGTTGTCAACGCAGTTTAGATTGCTTGACTCTACATTTATGAGTTGTGCTTGGCCTTTTCTTGAGAGAAAAATATGGACAATAAGTAAATAAATAAATAATCGATATTTTAATACAATAAAGTTGCGTGTCATTATTCATGTGTTAAAGACTGGAGGATTTGAATCTTATATTATTGCTTCTATCAATGATGTCATTGTTGTCCATTACTGGTAATTAGGGGGATCAGTGTTCTTGCGTTTTATCCCCGTTTTTGCCCGAAAATTTACCCCATCCACTAGACTGTGAGTGGTGATCTGTGTGCACGTCTTTCGGATCAAATAGTGAACAAGGTCTTGCATGCAACACGCATTCAGAGCAAGTAAAAGAACCAATGACACCAAGAAAGTATTCTCTATCAAAATTCTGTAGAAAAAGGCATTCTAATGGGAAACAAATACACTTAAAAGCAGGACCTTTTATTTTTTAATGAATGGCACTGCTTTTTGTGGCAACGCACTCTCCCTACTGGGAGAGAAGACCAAATTTCAGCTGATAAATATGCTGAGACTGGAAATAGAGTTAAACTCAATTTTCAAGAGCTATAGTACTAGAAAATGTATAGATAAAGATATGTTTTCACTAAAAATTGGTTTCGCTGTGGGAGGGGCATCTATAAAACATGTTAATGTATTTCCCTTCAGTAGATTTTTTTTAATGTAAGACCAACTTCAAAAGCATCCACAATGTATTGGCCATGAAATTTGCCATAGACTAGTATCAAAATTTTCCCTGGCAACAGTGATTTTTTTTTCTTGCCCCTCTGGCTGGTGGCCGCACGCCGGCCTGACTTTGATAGTCTCCCTATGGACTTTTAACCCTGAAAATGACACATATTTCTTTGCATGGCTGTGGCGGAAAAATTGAAATTAGCAGGGCGGGAACAGTAGGACTGAAACGTCAAAGAAGATGCAACAAAAAAATATTGTTCGGACTTCATACCCTGTAAGTTCTTCAGACAAGACTCTGAACCCAGGTTCTGTGTGCGAACGTGTGCAGAACATGTTGAACACATGTCAGAAGACCTTTTGGTAGGACATCTTGCACGCACGCCAGAAGACTTTTTTTCATAATTAATTTAAAGACTCCAAAGAGATGAGAAAGACAGGATCATGGAACAAAGTATAAATAATGAAAACCCATAATTAAAAAAAAAAAAAAACTTTCAGCAACTGCTCACAGTTTTGCCATGGGTATTGTGCTATAGATTTGTAGTAGCCAGTTGCACGTGTTGTTTTCCACCAGATCTTCCCCACTCCTCCTGGACCTGTCCCCTGCAGGCTGTGAAGACACCAGCAGCACGATGCTGGAGCACAGGGCCCAGTGGACTTGTCCTCACCCACATGACTTAACTTGACTTATGTAAGACCGATAGGGAGGACGGGTAATAACCGGAGACATGGAGCAATGCTTGAACACAACCCTGAAGGGTCGACCTTCTGAAGGGCAGTATACTCGGTAGAAGTCCCTGAAGTTAAAGTCCTAGAAAAGTCCTTAAATGGCAAACTCCTGGAAAAAACAGCCCCTAAAGGACAGCATCCTGCATGCAACAAAAGCACGTGAAGGGCAGAAACATGCAAAACAGGCCCTAAAGGGCAAAACCCTGCATGCAAAACAGGCCCCTGAAGGGCAGAAACATGCAAAACAGGCCCCTGAAGGGCAAAATCATGCATGCAAAACAAGCCCCTGAAGGGTAAAAAACAAAACCATGCAAAATAAGCCCCTGAAGGGCACACTCGTAATGCAATACAGGCCCCTGAAGGGCAAAATCCTGAGAGACAAGCCCCTGAAGGGCACACTCCTAGAATACCAGCCCCTGAAGGGCACAGTCCTGAAAGACAAACCCCTGAAGGGCACAGTCCTGAAAGACAACCCCCTGAAGGGCACAGTCCTGAAAGACAAACCCCTGAAGGGCACACTCCTGAAAGACAACCCCCTGAAGGGCACACTCCTGAAAAACAAACCCCTGAAGGGCACACTCCTGAAAGACAACCCCCTGAAGTGCAAACTCCTGAAGAATAAGCCCCTGAAGGGCACGTTCCTGAAAGACATGCCCCTGAAGAGCAAATTCGATGCAGAGCCTAGCATTGTTGCCCAGGGATCTAGGACCAGCTCCCACTAGGCTGAAACAATTCAGAGACCAAATGCAGTGAGAGCAGGAAGGACTGGGGTCTCTGTGGACATCTGATATTCGACATGCAGCAGCATGTGAAAGGTAAGGAATGCAAAGCCTCCTGCCATAAAACCGCTACCATGCGTACTTCACAGGTATACTTGTACTGAGTACAACCTGTCAATGCCTGTGTGCATACTGTCCACAAATGTACCTCAGTCTTTCGCATTTCCAAAGCTCAAATCATTCGTCCCTGGAGTTTTATGTAAGGCTAAATGAGTGCGGATTTCAGAACATCATCAGGAACCTTGGAACCTTACTGTGTGATCACACAGATTAGTAGACTAGGTGTCGACATTGGCTTTGGTGTCCTAAACTGGCACAGCCAGCAAAACCCTTGCACACAGTGCTGAAGGGGAAAGGACACATCCAGCCGTCAGACTTTGTTCAAGCATTTGCTCGACCTGCCGGGTCTCTTCCATCTCGCCCTGATTCCCTAAAAGTCTTAGCATAGATGTCAAAAGTCATGAGGGTCATCTTAGTTTTCTGGCCCTGTCTCTGACGTGACTGATACACGTATCAAGACCTCACAGAGGTAAGTGCACAACACTATTTTCTTCTTTCCTGCTTTTGTTTTTCGTGGTACCACTGTGAAGTCTTAGCCGCCGCTGTGGCCTAGTGGTTAGGGCGTTGTACTCGTAATCTAAAGGTTGCGGGTTCGATCCCAGCTATTCCGCTATGGCGTTGTGCCCTTGGAAAAGGCACTTTACGGCTATTTTCTCACCCCACCCAGGTGTAAAAGGGGTACCAACCTTGTGTTGGGGGTTAACCCTGCGATAGACTGGCGTCCTATCCAGGGGGGAGTCTATGACTCTCAGTCGCTTAACGCCACAGAAACCGGGATAAGCACCGGCCTGATGAGCCTTATGGCTCGGGACAGACTTTTTTTTTTTTTTTTTTAACTGTGAAGTCTTAGATTTATGTTGAATGTTATTTTCAATAACTTAACCCCCCCCCCCAAAAAAAAAAAAAAAAATTCACACCTTTATGGTGTATTTTTCTTATTTTGCATCCCGTATACATAAACGAAAATAAGCACCAGCAAGCATGAATACAAGTTATGAAAGATATGTCCCTCTGATTTGTAAAGTACTGTCAAGATTAAAGCTGGGTACCAATGATTTCTGAATAATTACAATTAGAAATGCATCACTTTAGCTATCAAAGTTTTGTTACTTGTACCCGTAGGCCCTTTACTGAACAAAATGTCACCTGCAGTTTATTGTATTGAATACATATCTTTATATAAAGCTAGGCTAAAGACATCAAATTATATAATAATTTTTATTTTATGTTTTTTTGATGAAAATATTGATATTATTTTGAATGATCTTTTAATGAATTTTTTATGATATGATTATTAATATTATTTAATGTTTTTAATATTATTTTAATTTTTGTATAAATTTTTTTTTAAATTTTAATATGAATGTAATATTTATTTATAAATAGTAATAATTAAATAATATATATGTTTTTTTTTTATTTTATGAATATTATAAATTATTGTTTATGATTATTTATTATAATTTATTATATTATGTAATATATTGTGATATTATATGAAATTTTGTAAAATGTGTTAATTAAAATATATATTGTTGAATTTTTATATGTTAATAAAATAAGTTTGAATTATGATGACTTGATATTTAATATTTTTATAATATATGATTGTGTGTTGTATTATTTTATCAAATGTATTGGATTTGTGATTGATAATGATAATGATTGATTTAATATTGTATATATTTGTGATTTTTTGATTGTTTTAATGATTTAATTGTATAAATTGTTATATTATACATTTAGTAATAATTTTTTGATTTTAAATTTTATATTTTTAAATTTATTTATTTGATTTATTTTAATATTAATATGATATAACTATTATATATACATATTTTATTTAATAGTGTTGAATATATGATAATTTGTATTTTATGATTTGATTAATTATTTTGAATATTAAATAAATTATTAATTGACATTGTATAATATAATTGATATATTAAACATATATGTAAATAATTAGAAATTTTGTAATGGATTTAAAAAATATTTGTGTTTTGTATTATTGTTTTTATTAATATTTTTGAATATTTTTTCTTGTGATATGTTATTGAATGATATTATTGTTTTTGTCAATTTAATGCATATATATTATTTGTGATTTATGGATAATTATTTGTTTTTTTAGAATGTTGATTTGATCAAAATTTTGTGCAGTTTATGAATATAATATTTAATATGTATATATTTATATAATATCTATAGTTATTTTAATGATAATTAATTTTATTATTATTTGTGATTTTTGGTTGTTATATTAATGTTGATTTTTTGTTTTTTTAATGTTGATTTTATTGATGTTTATTTATATGATATTATATTGATTGTTTATTCGATGATATGCATATGATATTAACTGATTAATATATTGTTATTTTGTATGAGATATGTGTTCATTTTTTATGTATTGAAATTTTGATGATATATTTATTTTTATGAAATAATGTATTTCAAAAATTATAAATTTTTGATTGAATATATTTATGCAATATAAATGAATTTGTATTATTTTTATAAATTGATAAAATAATGATAATTATAATGTTTTGTATGATATTTTGTTATTGATATTTTATTTTTTTATGTTTGAATATTATTATTAAATTTTTTTTTTTTTATTAATTTTGGTAATTGTAATTTGAATGAATTATATATTTGAATTTATGTACTATTTATATTATTATGTATGTATGACTGTAATTGTGTATATTTATGTTTAAAAACTTATTATTTATTTTATGATAATGATTATAAATTGATTGTAATGTATGTATAATTAATTTGTGATAATTGATGTTATTTGTGTATTTATTGTGAATTATTATTTTTGAATATTATTGTTTTGTTTTTAATATTGTTTTATACTAATGTATATAATGACATATATGATTATAAAATATAATAATTTTTTGATAATATATTTGATTTTATTGTTGATATATTGTATTTTATTTTATTGATGAATATAATTTATATTTGATATTTTATGATATATATTTGATATATTTTGATTATTATGATTATTTGATTATTTAAAATGATGGATTAATTTAAATTTGTGATATAATTGTTATTATATGTGTGTTTTTTATATTTTAATATTATGTTATGCATTTAATTTATAATGATTTATGGATATTTTTTTGTTATGATATATGATGAATTATTTTTTTTAATGTTTAATGTGCTTGATATATATGTTATTATACTTCTTATAATTTGAATTATTGAAATAATTTTTTTTTTATTTTTTATAATATTGTGATTTATTATTGTTTATTTATTTTTTTTAATAATGTTTAGAATTATGATTATGATATTATATTTGTTCTTATGATTTGTGAATGTATTGATGAATGTTGTATATTGATTGTCACATATTGTATATTTTGTAAATGTTTGGTGATAATAGTTTGTGTATATTTGTTTGATTTGATATGATTTTTTATGTTTTTTATGTTTGTTTTGTTTTTCTTTTTGATGATTTGTGGTGAATTTGAATATTTTTTTGATATGTTAAATTTTTTTTGTTTAATAATGTTGTTGTAATTGTTTTGAACTGAATTGCTGTATAATTATTTTTATAATATAATGTTTGTTTATTGTATTTTGATGAGTTTTTTATGTGGTTGAGTTTCATGTTATGTATGATTGTTTAATGTTTTTTTTGATGTTTAATGTTATGTTATTTTATTGTGTATTGAATTGCATTTGTTTTGTGATTTTGTGTTTTGTTTTTTTTTTTTTTTTGGTTAATTGTTATGATATTGTGCAATATTTGATGTGTTATGTTTTATTTGTTTTTGTATGTGTTTGTTTATTATTTGGATTTTTGAGTTTAAGTTTGTAAATGTTATATTTTTTTTAATAAATTAATGTTGAATAATATATTTGATTATGAATTTTTTGATTTGTTTTATTTTAATTTTTAATTTGTGTATGTTGATTATTTATATTTTATATTTTATATATAACTGTAATTAATATTATTATTGAATTTTGAATTTATTTATTGTAATGTTTTATAAATATATTTCTTATTTGATGATTATATATATCTAATTTTTTTAATATATAATAACATAAAATATTATAAATTTATAATCTGATATATTATTATATATATGATAGTGTTTTTTAATTTATATATTATGATATGAATATATGATTTAAATTTGATATTTTTATGTATATAATGAAATAATGAAATGATTTGAAATTTTGATTATGTGTGATTTTTGGTTTTAATTTATATATATATTATTTGTGATAACTGATTATGTGAATTGCTAAAATAATTGATAATGTTTTTAATATAATATATATTGATTTATGAATTTTTCTTTTCGTATGATTGAATAATAAATTTCTATAATGTGTATTATCTATATTTTTTAAAATATATGGATGTTAGTGAATGATGATTTTTATTGATAGTATTAAAATATTTTTAATTTAGTTTTTTTGATATTATTTGTTTATATATGTTTATTGATTGATTTCTATTGTGTGTATTTATATATTTGATTTTTGTATTATATAGTTATTTGAAATTATGTTTTATTTTTGAAATGTTATATATGTGAATATTTATATAGTTTTATTGATGTTTGTTGTTTTATATATATATTAATTTTTGTTGTATTTTATATTTAATTTATATTTATATTATTTTTATAATTTTGTTTTATTGATTTAATGATATGTAATATATATAATATTTAATGTATAATTTGATTTGTTATGTATAATTTTTTTGTATATTATGAATGTATGTTCGTATGATGTATTATTAAATTTTATTGTTTTTATTTTATTTTATGTATAAAAATTAATTTTTTATTATTTTGATTTTATATTAAATTATGAATATTGTGTGAAATATTTAATATTATATATATGGGTGAATTGATTGAATTTGAATTAATTTATTATATTGACTGTTTGTTTATTTGATATGATTTTTTTATAATTATTATTTTATGCAAAATTATTTTGAATAAATTATTATGAGTTGTTTTAATATTTTTATTTATATTTTTTTTATTTAGATTATTTTTATAATATTTATAAATTTGATTATCTAATACTTTAATATGTTGTAATTTGAACATTTTATGATTATGTATTGATGCTTGTATATATGTGTATTATGTGATGATGATATTGTGTAATTATAAAAATATATTATAATATATTGTGATTTGATAATTGATAATTATTGTGAATTTGTTGGAAATTTTTGATATGTGATATTTAAATATAACTAATATTTGTATTATAAATTTATTTGTGATGATAATTTGGAATTTATGAATGATAGTTTTTGATATTTTATAATAATTTATATATTTTGATTTTTTTGATATGGATTGATAATAATTTGTTTTAGATGTTGATTGTTTTATTTTAATTAATAAATGTATATGATACTGTTATATATTTTTATTTTAATATTTTTTTATAGTGATTATTGAGAATATTTGTATTGTTGTTATGATTTATTGAATGAATGGATTTTAATTTAATTTTATGAAATTATAAATATATTATATTATTTGATTTATTGATTAATTTGTTATAATAATGAATATTTTTTATATATCTATGATTATTAAAAATGTTTTTTGATTTAATATTTAATGATTTACTATATTAAATGAATATATTGTTTTTTTTTGTTTTTTTTTTTTTCTTTTTTTGTATTTGATTTGTTTATATATATTTTTTGTATTATATGTATATATATTTTGATTTGGATTTACTATATATTATATTATTTGATTTAAATGATTTTAATGATATTATATTGAATTTATATGAATGATTATGTGATTAATAATATATGATGATTGATTTATATTTCATAATAATATTTGATTTTTGATTTAATATTGATTAAAAATTTTTTTATTTATTATTAATTGAAAATATGGTAATTGTTTGTTATGTGATTTTTATTTTGTTTTTAATATATAATTAATTCTTTAAATATATTTTATTATTTAATATGTATTATTATTTTTTATATTAATTTATATTTTTGATTTATTTATGATATTATTATGATAATGATATTTATTCTTTTTATGTGGTAATTTTGTAATTGATGTTTGAATTTTTGATATGTTTAATAATTTAATGATTTTTTTTATTATTTAAATGTTAATTGTGAACTAATTTTATTTATAATTATATTATGTATTTAATTTTATGTTATTATTGAATTGATTTTGGTAAATTATATGTATATATAAATGTATAATTTAATTGTTTTTTTAATTAATTTGTATTGTTTGATATTTATTTTATGAATTTTTGATTTGATATAATTTTGTATTGAATGTTATTGTTTAGTTGTATTGTTATTAATTATGTTATAATTTATTTTGAATTTCATATATGATTATTATTTATGTTTTTGAATAATGATTTTTTTGTTGGTGATGTTTTTATTAAATTACTATTATATTTGAATTATTATTGAAATTATTTTTATATTTATTTGAAATATATATATAATGATATATATGTTAAATGTTTTTTTTTGTTAATATTTATATATTTGATATGTTGAATAATGTAACTATGTAATTATGAATTTTATATGTATAAATTTGTTTTTATTTATATTTTTTGATGACTGAATTTTGTACGATTTGCATTTTAAAATATAATGTGATGTGATAATTTATTGAGCCAATGTGATTAAGATATTTATTAGTGTTATATATTATTTTATTTTTTTATGATTGGGTTGAATATTGAATTTTTATTTTAAATAATGTAATGTGAATATTATTTTTTTTATGAATTTGATTATATATGAATAATTTACATAAAATATGATATGAATGATGTTGTATTTATTATAATATTATAATTAAATATATCTTTGAATATTGATCTGTAAATGATATTATATATAAATTTATTTATATTTGTAATATGAAATATTTATTTGTTATATTATATTGAGATTGTGATGTTGTATTATGTAATTAAACATTATATGTTTTACTAATTTATTGATAATAATTTATTATTATGCTGAATTAATGATATTATGTAATATTGAATATGATTTTTTCATTTTTAATTTATTATTTTATGGAATATATGATTTATTAAAATTATTTATTATTTTTGTTATGAATTTTATTATAAATTAAATTATTTAATTGTATTTTGATATTTTATATTGTTTATGTCTTATATAAAATTATACTTTTTATTATTTTTATTTTTTTGTTTATATTTGTCATATATTGTTATGATATTGATAATAAAAATTTTTATATTAAAAATATGTTGGTTTGACTTAATTATTTTTATTGTTTGTTTATTGTATATATGTATTTATGATTAATATGTTTATATGTAATTATGAATATTTTGTAATGTGTTTGTATTGATAATTATTTTTTATTTATATTTATTTGATATGATAATGATGATATGATATTACTGTTTGTTTGATGATTAATGTAAATATTTTTTTATGTGCTTTGTTATGTTATATGATATGTTATAATTTTTGTAATTTTGATAATGAAATGTTATAAATGATAATATGTATATGTTAATGAATATTTTTTATTATGAGGCAGGGAAGTTAATATTGAGAAACATAGAGCTAATTAAGGTGCATTATTTTTACCACGATTCTTCTCTTCTTGTTCTTCTTCTTTTCTTCTTCTTTTCTTCTTTTTTCTTCTTCTTTTTTCTTTTTCTTTTTTCTTCTTCTTTTTTCCCCTTTTCTTTTTTGTAGAAGAAATAATTTTGTAATTGCAGAAGCAGTTTTTTTTGGGCCCCGGGGCCCAAAAAGAAAAGGTCAGCGTTAATGTAAAAACCCTTTTTGGACATAGGCAAAACCCCTCCAAAAAAATTGGGGGTTTTTTCTAAAAGGTAAAAGAATAAAAAAAATTAAAATTTCTCTCTCTCTCTCTCCCCTTCCCCTCTCTCTCTTTTCTCTTTCTCTCTCTCTCTCTCCTCTCTCTCCCCTCTCTCTCTCTTCTTTTTTCCCCTTCTTCTTCTTTTTCCCCTTTTTTTTTTTTGTTGTGTGTGTGTGTGTGGGTGTGTTTTTGTCCTTTTGGTTTTTTTTTTGGGGTGGTTTTTGGGTTGTGTTGTTTGTGTTTGGGTTTGTGGGTTTTTGTTGTTGTTGTTTTTTGTTTTTGTTTCGGGCTTTGAGTTAAAAAATATCTTGCTTTTTCTTTGTGACTCATTCTGTCATGCCACGGGAAGTCAAAGCGCTGGGCCTGACTTGTCAGGAGTTTTGGGGGAAAGCCCAAACGTTTGCTCATAGGCAGACACTAGGGGTTCTGAGGCGGTCGACAAAGAAGAAAAAGGGAAAAAAATTCGTATCAAGACTGTTCCCGTCCTAGGTATTCATCCCCGGGGAAGCGGCACGAGCAAATGGAAGGGCCCCCAAAAAGGGAACACCAGTATGCCATTTTTTTTTTTTGTTGTTGGTTTTCCCCTAGCTTAATTTTTAGGGTAAAAGAAAAAGTACTCTGTCTCGTGGGGAAAATATAAAGGATTAAAAGAAATCTTGGTGAGAAGTTTGTGTTATGACCCGGGTTTTTTAAAATGCCTTCTGTTTTTTCCCCTTTTTTTTTTGGAGTAAAGTGTTTCTAAAGGTATGGGGGGAATAAAAACAATCTCAACTAAATTTTAAAAAAAACATTTTTAATACGGTGTTTGACTTTGCTTACATCAAAAAAACCACAAAATAATGATTTTAAGAAAATGTTAATATAAAACTACTTGTTTAAAGATAATAATTTTAAATGTTAATGATAGCGAAAATTTTCGTACAAAAGGGGACTTTTTTTAAAAAGAAATTTTTAAAAAAAAGGGGAGTCAAGATTTTATTTTTAGGGGCCCCCAAAAAATTTTAAGTGAAAAAATTTTTGGACAAAAATTTTGTTTTTTTTTTTTTAAAAAATGCAAAATATTTGGTAAATTTTCTTTAGAGCAAGTGGGCCCCAAAATGATATCAAGGTGCCCTCTCGGGGGAAAACTCATTTCCGATTTCTGTGCTTTTTTTTTTTTAAATGAGACAGGGTCCCCCTTTCCCCTTTTTCCCAAAATTCTTTTTTTTGTCCCCCGTGAACAGCTGTCCAGGGTGTGGAGGGGACTTTTCTTCATCCTCGGGTCGGTGGGGGGGTGCAGTTAAATTTTACAAACAGTGTTCGGGGGGTAAAAACTGTGTACCTGACAGGCCTGTCTGTTTTCCGGTACGGGGGCCGTGGTTAGGTTTTATCGGGCATACTGCTGCCCCCCCCGGCTTTTTGAGGTCTGGGGTTCTGCTAAAGGGATGGAGCGTAATGTGAGGGGAAGATGTTCATTTTGCCCGGGGGAGCCCAAAAAAAAGGATATTTTAGTTGGGGGCCAAAAAAAAAAATTTGTCCACAGTATGGTGATCTTGTTACAATTTAAAAAAAAAATGTTTTTTTTATATTATTGTTCTTACACACCCGCTTTTTTTTTTTGGCCTAAAGATCAGTAAAAAAAAAAACCCCCCAAAAGGGGAAAAATTTTTCCGGGAAAAAAATACCCGGGAAAAAAAACCCCGGGAAAAAAACCCGGAAAACAAAAACCCGGAAAACACCCAAAGGAAAAAATTCCCCCAAAGGGAAAATTTAAACCCGGAAATCGGAAAACTCCCCCCCCATGGACTACACAAACTACACTCACCATGGAAATTCCCCCAAAAATCCCAAAATCCCCCCCCACTCACCATGGAAGACTCCCCCCCCACTTTCCCGCACCGGGGGAAGGGCTCCCCCACACTTCACTGCCCCAAGGGGAAATCCCCCACCCTGGAATCCCCCCGGGCCACTGCCGTGACTACGGGATTTTCTGCCACCCGTCCTGCATGTCGGGGAAAAAAATGACTTTCCCAAAAATTTTTTTCTTTTTTATTTTTTTTAGTGTTCGGTTGTGTTGTTTCCCTTTCCCGGCCCGGTCGGGTCGGGTCTTGTCCGTAATTTCGGGGGTCGGATCGCTTTTTCGCGTCGCGTAATCCCCGGGGCGGGGGGCGCTGCGTAACCCGGGGCGGGGCGGGTCGCTCCGAAATCCCCGGGGCGGGTCGGCTGGGTCAATCTTTGCCCTGTCGGCCGCTCGGGCCCTGCCCGGGGCGGGTCGGGTTGGTCTGGGTCGGGCGAGTGCCCTGCGTGCCGTGCTGCCGTGTTGTACCGTGCCCAGTCGGTCGCATTGCGCAGTTGTGTATTTTATTTTTCGTAGATTTCTCTGTGCGAATTCAAGCTGCCCTCCAAGGGGCGAGCAAGTCATCCAGAGCATTACCTCCCTTTACTTAAGATTTACTTTTGTATGTGAATTTGTTCCCTAAAAATGGACTCTCTCTCTCTCTTCTCTCTCTCTTCCCCCTTCTCTTTTTCCTCTCCTTTTCCCCTTCTCTCTCTCTTTTTCCCTCTCTTTTCCCCCTTCTCTCTCTTCCCCCCTCTCTCTCTTTTTTCTGTCTGTCTGTCTGTCTTTTTCTTTTTTCTCGCTGTCTTCCCCGGGTATTATGGTGGGAGGCGGGCATTTAATTCTGAAATGCCGGGTTTTTATGAAAAACCCTTTGTCATCAAGACATTTCCCGTCCTGGGTACCCAACGCTGAGGGAGCGGCCAAAGGGGAGACTAAAAAGGTTTTAAAATTTTATTTTTTTGGGGGAGGGGGTTTTTTTTTCTCAAGAAAATTTTCCCTTTGCCCCTCCCCTTTACTTAGGAAATCATGACTGCAGGGTCGCGAAATTCTGGGTGAAAAAATTTGCTATGGGGCCCCCTTTTCTTAAAGACTTGATGTAGGCAGCTGAATGGGCTTCAGAAGGTTTTACCCTTACCTGGAAAGTAAAAATTCATCTAAAACTTTGTCATGGATGAAAAAAAAGTCAACATACATAAAAGCTAAACTTTAAATGGGCATGAGCCCCTTGTTTTCTGCCCTAAAATCAATCAGCCTGGACCATGTATGGTTTTGTTGTTACCAGTTTATAGACCATCCTGAAGTCTGGGGAGTGAAAGGAATAAAACGCCGGGGGGGGGGGGGGGGGGGGGGGGGGGGGAAGGGGGGGGGGGTTTTTTTTTTGTGAAAGGGGGGGTCCTTTTTTTAAAAAAAAAAAAAAAAAAAAGGGGGCCCCTTCCCAGGGGCCGGGGCCGGAAAAAAGGGGGGCGTTTGGGCCCCCTTTTTTTTTTTTTTGGGGGGGGGGGGGTAAAACCGGGGGGGGGGGGGGGGGGGGGGGGGGAAAAAAGGCCCGGGGGGGTTTTTTTTGGGGGGGGGGGGGCGGGGGGGCGGGGAAAAAAGGGGGGGGGGGGGGGGGAAAAAGGACCACACCAAAACAAACCGGGGGGGGGCCCCCGGGGGGGCCCCGGGGGGGGGGGGGGGGGGGGGGGGTGGAAAGCCCCGGGGGGGGGTGGGGGGAAAAAAAAGGGGGGGGGGGGGGGGGGGAAAAACCCCCGGGAAAGGGGGGGGGGGTGGGGGGGGGGGGGGGGGGGGGGGGGGGGGAAAAAAAAGGGGGGGGAAAAAAAAGGGGGGGGGGCCCAAGGGGGGGGCCCCCGGGGGGGGGGGGGGGTTGGGG
>JASPKP010007753.1:0-12379 GCA_030674155.1 Stramonita haemastoma
GGGGAAAGGGGTGGGAGCAAACGGGTGAGAGAGAAGAGAAAAAGTACCGTTCTGTTTTGATCTCGTTTCCTGGCAAGAAAACAAACCAAAAACAAACAAAACAAAACAAAAAAACAAGAAAAGAAGAGGAAAGCTTTTTTTTTTGTTTTTTTTTTTTTGGGGGGGGGGGGGGGGGGGGGGGACTTGACAATTCAAATTGAAAACAAAGGGTCGTGTAAAACTCGTGTCTTGTTAGGACTTTAACTGGTGCCAAAGGGGGAAAAAAGGAGAATAAAGACCACTATTTTGTAAGGATAGGGGGGGGGGGATGCTGCCTCATTATTACCTGTGACTTGTTGATGCTGCTACTCCTATGCTCAGCATCATCTGGAACGCTCCCTGCATCCAACCAGCCATACAAAGGCATGCAGCCCCTCCGCACAGACACAGACAGACAGACAGACAGACACACACACACACACACACACACACACACACACACACACACACACACACACACACACACACACATGTACACACGCACGCACGCACGCACGCACATACACACGCACGCGCGCGCGCGCGCGCGCACACACACACACACACACACACACACACACACACACACACACACACACACACACACACACACCAAATCTGAAAACTAATTTTTGCACACCTTGAACACTGACAGGTGGCATTAATCTGGATTATTTACGGGTGCTATTTCCACGGAAACGGGTGGATCGCCTGTACGCTGTGCTGCTTCAGTGCAACAACGACGTGAATGCCGCAAAAGCCACACTACAGCAAGGTAGATGAAAACATTGTTTGTTCGCAAGAGTTTACCCTCTCCCCTCCAATTTATTTTTAATCTTTGAATGCAGGATGTTGGGAGGGGGGGGGGGGTCCTCTCTCGCTTTAGCCAAGAGAGAGAGAGAGGAGAGAGAGAGAGAGAGAGAGAGAGAGAGAGAGAGAGAGAGAGAGAGAGAGAGAGAATGGATGAATCTGCCTCTGATTGCATCAGTCTGTCCTTCTTGACTGGAAAAGAACAGCAACATTTTTTTAAAAATTCCTTTCTCGAGTTTCTGGATAGGATAAGGACTTGCTTCAACATTTTACATGGATGCATCATGATAACCCCCCCCCCCCCCAAACAAAACAAAACAAAACAAAACAAATAAAAAACAAACAAACACAACAACAACAAAAAAACAGTTATTGTTTTAGAGGAACTTTGTACTGTGTATAAATTATTTGACAGAAAAAACAAAGCCAGGCGTTTCAAAGCTAGAACAAATTGGTGTGTGTGTGTGTGTGTGTGTGTGTGTGTGTGTGTGTGTGTGTGTGTGTGTGTGTGTGTGTGTGTGTGTGTGTGTGTGTGTGTTTGACATGTTTGGTTTCAGAGGAGCATTTGGAAGAAGCAAGTGGGTCATTCATGGGTTTGACGAAAACTTCCCCACCAGGTGTGTGTGTGTGTGTGTGTGTGTGTGTGTGTGGTGTGTGTGTGTGTGTGTGTGTGTGTGTGTGTGTGTGTGTGTGTGTGTGAGTCCTTCAAGAGATATGCCAAATACTTACTCCAAAATTATAAAACTTTTGTGAGTAAGATGGCTTATAGGCTCCTAAGCAACTTAGAAACAGAGAGAGAGAGAGAGAGAGAGAGAGAGAGAGAGAGGAGAGAGAGAGAGAGAGAGAGAGAGAGAGAGACAGACAGACAGACAGACAGACAGACAGACAGACAGACAGACAGACAGATAAGCATGTTTGTTTCACACGTACACTTGGAACAAACAAGTGGACCACTCATGAGTTTGACGAAAATTCCTTCCAGACAAAAATAATATCATTCTGCAGAGTCCTTTGTTCATGTGCTAAATAGCCCTGTCTTGGTATCACCTACGGCAAGAGAGGATATGTTTGCAGAATAGGTCCAGCAAATTGAGCAACAACTCTCTCCCGTGTGTGCACCCTTTAGAAATGGTTTTATCTGTCGGGCTGATGTCACTGATGAAAGTATAAGGTTATGATAAACAATGTTATTTGAGTGTGTTGAGTTTTTGTGTCTCTCTCTGTCTTTCTCTGTCTGTCTGTCAGTCTCCCTCTCTCTCCCCCCTCCTCTCTTTGATGAAAAGTGTTTAAAACAATGCTAATTACACAGAGATCTAGACCTCAGTGAATTTTTTTTTTTTTTTTGGTTGTAATTTCAGTTCCAGTTATGAAGATGAACAAAGCAACGCAGTGGCCTGCTGACTGTGACCAAGACACTGCAGGCGCTGCTTCAAAGACGGGTGGCACCATGGTCACCAGCTCCAAAGGATGGCAGCAGTGCAACCTCAAAAACGCGGGCGAATTTCACCACAACGTGTCCCACCACGGCTCCTTCCCCTACTGCTGGCCTCGCGCCCTTCCCTCCCAGTTCCCCCCATCTGGACCCGTGTCCCTTCCCGCTCATAACGTGTTCGGCGCAACCTCTCCTCCCAGATTCAAAGACCATATCTTCAACCCAGAACCCTTTCCTCCAGAAAATTCCGCGCCCTTAGAAGGTTTTGAGTCCACTTGCAGTAACGTGTCTGGTCATGCAAAAGCAGGCGAACCGATCCGAGAGACTCAACGTATGACAGAGCCGGTATGCACCTCTCTTCTTCAGCCACAGCCTCTGACGACATCTCAGGGTCTGGCAGTTAGCGTGCCACAGATGACCAGCCTGGAGAATGGTTGCGTGAATCCCAACTGCACGCAGCTTTCCAGCAGCACGGCCAAAACCAGTTCCTGGGGCGGGGATCCTATCTACACTTCTGCCTCCAGCGCCATGACGTGGATGGACGTCCCAGTTTCTCTTCCTATGCCCAGGACGGCTATTCATTTCAGCCTGCCCCCTCTTCCGTTGCCTCCCTTAGCGTCTGGTTGGGATCCGCGCTCCCTGCCTCCTCTCCCTTTTCTGCCGGCATCCATGACCATGACAGCCCCCTTCCCCTTCCCTCCTCCCCACCTGTCAGATTCCCCTGCTGTTCCCCACGTGAAAGAAGTGGGATCCATCCCTGAGAAAGCAGGGGATGTGTTGACTAGCCCTGATGACCTCATCCTCACTGCCATGGAGAACTCCAGCGTCAAGATGAAGCCAGATGTTAAAATAGCCCCTGGTGATAATGACATCAGTGCCCTAGAACCTTGTGAGGATTCTGAGCAGTTCATTGATCCCACTGGCTTTTAAGGTGGTGTAAATCTGAATAGAAAACTGAAGACCATTATATTCGTATTAGTGCAGGTCAGCTGATCTAATAGTGATTTCTGATGTCATATTCATTTGTCTACCATCATGGATTTTTTTTTTCTTTTTCTGAAAGGTGTAGAGTAGAAAGGCTGAATCACATGGAACATTCATCTGAAATCTACAGATTACTATACTTGGTGCTTTACATTTGAAAGTAGTTGAATTACTGGGAACTTTTATCTGGAAGGAATAGAGCAGAAACACTGAATTACATGGAACTTTTACCTGAAAGCTGCAGAACAAATTTGTTTGAGTGACATAACTTCAATATCTGCAAAACTTCACCACCACGTTTCCTTTGACATCTCTTCTTAAAGGATTTTTTTCTTTCTTGGACAGTCTTCAGCAATTGGAAGACTGTGATATGTCAGAAGTTTAAAAGCAGCACTTTTTATCACCAGGATTATTTTGTTTTGTTTTTTTACACAAAAGGGTGTGTAACATTAACCTCTTTACTGCTTTGTTGACGAACAGCGTTCATCATAGAAACCATCGCCAGCAATGCTCAGTTGACGATCGCTGTTTGTCATGATTCAACGCTCTCTCTGTTTCGTCCAGCATGTGCCTGAGCAAAATATGATAGCAGCGAAAGGGTTAACATCAAAGATGCATGTGACAATGATAGTTTTCTACTAGGCATTTCCTTTCAATAAAGTGCAACCCTAGTATGTGTGTGGGGTCCAGTAAACTAAAAATTAACTTTAAAACTATTTGGTAAGTCTGTGAAGAGATGGATTCATAAAAGCATGTCAGTTTGGAGACTACTTGATCAAGAACCAAATACCGCATGGTTTTGATATCTTTCCATCCTTCAACTCCTGTTCTGTTCTTTTTTTTTACATTACAGAAAACACTGGGATGAAAAAATGAACTAAACCCTAGTATCAAGTGATTTGGGAACTTAGCTTTGGATAGTGACAGGCAGCCTGATGAATGTATTCACCTGACCAAAAGTGAAAGACCAGGACACCTGTCTTTTATTGTTGTTATTACTGTTGATCATTTTGTTCATTAAAAGTTCATTCATTACTGTATGTTCTTTCGTTGAGATCAAATAAATTAATGCTCATGAATTTAAAAAAAGGAAACGTCTAGTTTCAGAAAAAAAAGCGCGAGAGAGAGAGAGAAAGAGAGAGAGAGAGAGAGAGAGAGAGAGAGAGAGAGAGAGAGAGAGAACTCGAACTCGAAAGGTTTATTCATGAAAAAAGGCCATTGGCCCATACATGAAGGGGGTTGCCGAATAACGATAACGATAATTGCTTTAAGCTGACACACGACGCTACTCCAAGCCATGGAAACCACAGCATTGATTAGTAATGTACATCGAGACACGAAACTCTTTACTGTCCGGATATATAACGGCATTCTGAGCCTTTCTTTCATCCAGTCTTTGTCACAAACACACCCTTAGGTCTAGGCTAGGCCTAGCCAAGACACCGCTGTAATAGTTCTCTAAGTGTCGCTAAGTCCCTTGAAGCACACGATAGGGTCTCCGTGTGTAGTGTGTTCTGGATACGCTTGCCATTCCGCAAACTGGCGAGTTTGACACGTTCCTCTTTTAGCATGTTTTTCTCTTGCTGTTTGACAAACCAGTACACACATACTGGCTCAGTGTCTGGTTGGCATGTGCACTGGATCACAATGTCGTCTGACTCACACGTCACAATATCTTCACCGTCTGAATGATGTAGCACGGATTTTCTAAAGTGTGTATTTCTTTGTCTGTCTCTTAGCCTTTTCTGTACGGATCTATCAGTTAGAGTAGCCACGTACTGTTTGACATTTCTTGTGTCGAATGCACCAACAATATTATCATCGTTCACCTCAGGCTGCAAAACACACATATCAGCACAGTCACTACAATCAGACATACAGGGAGGTTCTAAATCAACCGATGATGGCAACTTAACTGATGTTTTTGTGTTGATGTCCTGTGTGTGTGTTGTTGGTAGGTCTATTCCATGTGTATCTACACATGCTGTATTCCCCTGTTCTACTCCACTGTCAGGCAGACTCAAGGCACTGAGGACACAGTCACTTTCACACACAACACTTGCCTGCTTCTCTTTATGCTTTCGAGAGCGTTCAACATCTCGTCGTCTTTGAGAAAACGATTTTTTCCTGTAGTACTGTGCTTGTGTGCTGCGATTCACTGTTGGATCCGCCATGTTGGTTGACACTGTTGTGTCCACTGGTTTCAGTCGCAAGACAAAAACCACGCTGTCCCTTTCTCCTGCCACTTTCCAGCTGGAGACTGCATTGTCAGTCAGCAGGGCGCCTAAGGTCCTCTCCACAGCCGCTGGAAGTCCAGTAACTGGCATTTTTGAATGAATTTCTAGTTTTACTGCTGCTCACAGAAAATGTACGCCCTGTCCGCTTCACTTCTCGTGACCGCCCGAGAGAGAGAGAGAGAGAGAGAGAGAGAGAGAGAGAATTCGAATTCGAAATGGTTCGAATTCGAAATGGTTTATTCAGTATAGGCTATGGCCCCTTACTGAAGGGGGTACAATACACCAGTTTCAAAGCCAAACAGTGGCCAGGTGTTCCAAACCATATTCTGTAAACATGTCATTTTCAATATGTAGATTAACACAGAGCACAACATAGCAAATTGTTCAAGTGACCTAAAAAAGAGAAAATCTTCACTGTTTTGATTGTGTTCTTTTTGTTTGTGTCATCTATAAACTTTGTACAAATCAGCAGATAACAAAATATAATCATTACACTTTTACCTGTGTCTGATACACATTCAAACGACCATGATTATGACTAACACATTTATCATGTGATGATGCATACATTTATATTTCTCCACATATTTATCATATTTTTGCCATACTTGTACATCATATAATTCTCAGAGCATCTATTTACCAAAACATGACGTGCCTGTGATACCAAAAGAATGAAAATCCCTGCTATGATATCTGAGACAATGTTTGCAGTCCATTTATTGAAATATCTACTCAGCAATACATACACATCTGAAAACTTTTGAATCTTATGAGCAATTCCAGCAATAAACATACCGCTATTTAAGTGAAAAAGATGAGTTTTTTGATAGTAAGTCACTACGAATACATGATACATTCTTTGCCAAACCTAAATGACTTTTGACAAAATTAGCATGGTAACATTATATCAGTAATGTTTTAGTCCTTTTCCGAAAAATGACATTCTGATCAAACAATTTATCCCCCTGTACCTTCTTTCGTTAAAAAAACTGAATAACTGAGTAACTAGCTAGTGTAAGATATATTGTATAGCTGTTGAAAAAACAACAATAACAAAAACATATTCAATTTTCAACACACGTTCCCATACAGTATCTTGTATCAAACATCAAAGTAATTGTAACAAAATATTTTTGTCATTTATCCGTGACACATATTTATTGACATTCCAATAACACAGTAAGAGCAACATGGGATTAATTACGCCTCTCTCTCTCTCCCTCTCTCTCTCTCTCCCTCTCTCTCCCCCTCTCCCTCCCTCTCTCTCCCTCTCCCTCTCTCCCTCTCTCTCTCTCACACACACACACACACAGCGCGCGCGCGCGTGCACGCGAGATTAGTACTATCATCATCAGAACCATTTTTTGTGTGCATATATCGTTTCTTCTTTTAAAACTCGTAATTTAATTTTGAATATCAAAAAACAGGAGCTAATCCACACAGATTACGTGAGTGGTGATGTCAGCTGGCAACGTTGACACAGTTACCGTGTCAGCAGCCCCAGTGACAAGACACGGCAAGATTCAGTGCAGTTTGCACGTGGAGGAGAGGGGCAAAATTTAATGTAGGCGGTGTCTGATTTTCATTTGCTCCCTTTTACTTCAAAAGAAATTGCAGACAAACTAAAGAGACAAGCAGGGTCGCATGTGCTAGATTTTGAAGTACGCCAGCCAGAATGCTAAGTGGTACTTGTAGGATCTGGACTTTCTTCCCAGTAGAATTTGTTACCATCAATGATCAGATGGTCATAGACCATAAACGCCCTTTTCCCATCTTTTCTGGCATCCTTTAAATGAGGAACAAGTTTTCTTCTAATGTCACGCACACGTGGGGTGAAATCTTCGCCAATGAAGACATCACTTCCACGGAGTTTGTGCTTAGCCTTCAGAACCGTCACCTTATCCCTGTGGAATGCACATCTCCCCATGATAGGCGAGTTAGGGTTTTTATTCAGACGGTGGATACTGTCAAACTCCATATCTCGATTCAGTCCTAGTTTGTCAGTCAGTAAGTCTTTAATCAGTCCTTCACATTTGTCATTTGTCTCATTGTCCAGTCTCGGTATGCCATAGAAAAGGATATTGTTTCTCTTAGTATGCCCGTCCAAGTCGTCAGTCTTTAGTTCCAGCATTTCTACTTTTTCACTCAACTTTTTGTTTTGTTCTTTCAGTCTTTGGTTTTCGGTTTTTAGTTCCTTAACATCCTCTTTCACGGACGCCATTTCCTTTAAAATACCTGAGCATGTCTCTTTCACTTGCCTCACCTCCTCCTTCAGTTCTTTAAACATAGCGGTCAGCTCCTGCAGGTTTGCTACAATGTCTTTCAGTGTTGGCTCCTCAGTTGTCCTCTTAGGAGACGATGAAGCGGAACCAGCACCAGAGTTCAGCTGGGTTTGGCGAAGACTGTTCTTTCTTCCACTCGGTCCAGGTCCAGGATTCAGCTCCACATCGCCACACCGATGCAGAAAAACGCCTAGGTACAAATAGGCGAGGAGCAAACCTATGGTAACACCGTCATGCAGCCTGCCCAACTTCAATGTCCGAATGTACAATGATTTCTTGAGCATTGCACGTTGAGGCATGAATGCCAAGAAGGTGGCCACAAAGCAGCCACACATGGCCCTGATATTGAAAGCCACCTCTGGCATGATGTCTTCTAGTCACTTTACTGACTCAGGCAAAGGCACAGGAACTCAATATTTACATTTAATTCCGGAGCTTCAGTAAATAGCTGTTTACACCTCAACTGCCGGAAGTGTTCCCCCGAGAGAGAGAGAGAGAGAGAGAGAGAGAGAGAGAGAGAGAGCATCTATTAGTAGAATGTTGATGATTTGCAATTTGGTATAACTCTACTACAACATATATCCCAAATTTAACATCCTACCTCCCCAACCCCCCAATAAAATAAAAAGCAAAACCAAACCAACAAACTAAAAATAAAAGTGTGTAACAAATGTACACAATGGTTTTTGTTTTTTTTAAACATTTATTTATACTATTACTATTATTTATTTATTCATTTATTTTATTATTATTATTATTATTTTTTTTTTTACTGGATTTCCACATAAGCTGCTTTTATCAATGTAGTGATTATATGTGTCATGAGGATAAGTGTCACTGAGAACAGCTAGCATAAAGTGTGACCTGCTGTGCAATACATGAATGCAACACACTCTTGGCTGTCATTCCAGAAAGTTCTTGGAACATCACAAGGCAAAGTTAGCTATAGTGAAACTTGTTTATTTCAGCTTTCTTTTCAACTTAAAGATTCATAACAAACAGAAACACCAAGGAATCATTCAAACTGCACAAGTGAAACTGATAAAATGCAACAGAAATGATATGAATGGCTTGTCTTCAACATAACATTCAAACAGAACTGGCATCATTTTCATGTCAATGTTTCTCATTTGTGTGAAACCAGAAAGGAACAGTTCGCCAAATGTTTTGACAATAAAACCAATCTCAAACTAATCCTAACATACTGGGCAGCAAATCATTTTTCATCAGTGATTATGGCAGCTACTTTTTTTTCTCCTTAGAAAAATGTTTGGAAAAGTAAAGCAAGCTTGTCAGCATAGTTTTCCACAGTGTTTGAAAAAACTTGGTATTCTGATAAAATTTAAGAAAAAAAATAATGCAAGATGAAATAGCATATTCATCATATTTGCCACCACAAGAGAACAAAAATGAAATGATTTGCAAGCAGCCAAGATGGTAAATGTCTGACATTAATTATGGATTCAGTTAGGGCTGGAAATCCACTTACATTCCCAATCCCAATACACTAGAGCAGTACAGTACCCACTGGTCCTTAAGAATCCGCATTTTTAAAGTCATAGATAACACAATGATAGCACAAACATGAACACACACACATTTACATACACAATATGACAGGGAGTGGAAAATGCTTGATGAATTTGATGACTCACAGCAGTTTCATACAACCCATGTTTTAGAGTGTCAGAGAGCTGAAAAGAGATGTGAACAATGATGCATGACTGCTGCCCTTTCCCCCTTCACCTTTCACTACTGGTAGCCCCATGAGCAAACATCTATCATCAGTATGCTGACAGTGTTTCTCTGTCAGTAGAAACTAGCATGAAACTCCTTTTGCTCTGCATTACAGAGAATGCAGACAGCTCCAAATTTACTGATAGTGTTTATCCCATGGAGGTCAACAATATGAATGAATTTATGATTTTCGCTACCAACAGTTTATCCTAAAGCGGTAAACAACATGAATGAATTTATGATTTTGCTACTGATAATGTTTTTATCCCTTAGAGATAAACAACATGAATGATTTTATGATTTGGTTACTGACAGGGTTTATGCCATAGAGGTAAACGATATGAATGAATTTATGATTTTTCTCCAAATTTAGGTTTCTGAGAAGTGTTTATCCCACAGAGATAAACAGTATGAATGAATGTATAATTCATACAGCGCCAAAAAAAAAAAAAAAAAAAGCTCCACACCTATAGGTGTGATAGCAGCAATACAACATTATGTGGAAATGAGGCTAAAGCTTATCACTGATCCACCCAACCAGTGTCAAAACAGACATTCATCTCATACTATTCCACTCATCTGAAGTCAAAAAGATCAGAGGAAATTTCAAGCCCTGAAGAGTATCTGCAAACAACAAAGCAATCCAACATCAAGACGTCTGGAATGCAAAAAAGACTTTCACATACAATCTTACTTTTCTATTAAAACCCACAGGCAAAGCAAAGATGTAATGGTACATGTTCGTACCATTTTCCTAAGTCCACTGGCCCACAGATTTTCTTGAGTTCACAACTTTTTTGTAACAATGAATGCTCCACCTCCCCCACTCCTTTCCACCTCCATACTTACACACACTCTAAGCAAATGACAAGCATACATACAAAGACTTTCCATAAATACACACAGACATTGTCGTGCAAGGTAAGTTGCAGCTCAGTTCTGTCAAGACTAAGTTTTCTTCCAGAAACAATGCACAGACACTGGTTCTTATACACAAGTCTATGCATCATACAGTGTTCAGGACATACTGCCACTGTCACTGTTAAAGCACGTAAACATTGGAAAATACTTGCCACTTACTTCACCTATGGGATCGTTTATAACCTTTGCTAAACAATGCTTTCTGTTTAGATGTATGAACTCACTATATGTTTGCTAACCTTTCAGCTGAACTTAAAAAAAGGATTTTTCCCCCCACAAGCTATGAGAAAAATCAAACAGTTATTTGTTGTTTAAAAAAAAATTCAGCATTTAAATAAGGACAAAAGTATGCTTTAAATCCCCCCCCCACCAAACACCAAGGTCTCCGAACTCCCATCTCCCGAGATCAGCCATGTTTGTGTTTTTGAATTCAATGTATCCATCTGAATTATGTTTAATAAAACCCTAGAGCAAGAGCAGATAGGGATCAGAACTGATGATCCTTACAAAATATTGTACATTAAAATGTGATTTTGGCTTTGGTGGGAAGCCTGAAATCCAGTACAATTAACATGTCCATTGATATTGTAACAGAGTAGTCTCTGCATAGTGTGTGATGAACTGCAGTGTATTTTTTTTGGTAAGGAAATGTGTGAATCCAAAGAAAAATGCCTCCCAAACCTTCATTTCAAAGGTAGATGTATAGCACTGTCAATACTGTAAGATTTCTTTTCAGAAACTGGCACTGCCAAAAAAAAAAAGACAAAAAAAAAAGACCCGTTTTGCAAGGAAGGAAAATTCTATGTTCTGTTGGTTCTTGCACCAGTGAATAATGGTTTAAGTATGTGGAATTAAGTAGTTACCTGATATTTTACAAGATTTTTTCAACGTATGTGGATGCACCAGATATCCTCAATATTACGGCTTCATGTTTTTTTTTTTTTACAGAGTAAACATACACAAATAAACAAGTCTACACATTCTGAGGTGGGTTTTGAAACAGACACAGACAGGATCAAATAATGCCAACACATAGCCCACTGTCAGGCTCTTTCTCAAATCATTTTATCTGACTATGTTACAAACTTCCGCATGTCTATGTGTATCCATATAAAGTTTTTGTGGTTTTTTTGTTTTTGTTGGGTTTTTCTCTTAAAACATTTAAATCCAAACTCCATATTTGGATAACCTTCGTCATTAAAACTTTGTGGTAAAATCAGATATGAAGATCCAGAAAGCACATTAATATTTTGTCTGCTGGAATTAAGTCCATATCTTTTTACTGTACAGTTAATATTTACATTTCCATCAGGAATGAACACACTGAAGTCATTCCAGATGTTTAAAACCTTCAATCCTGTTCTAAGAGACACTTGATATAAAAAAGCTATCTGGAAAAAAAAGAAGAGAAAAACACAGCTCTTAAACTGAAGTAAACATTTTCGATAACTTCAGTTTAAATGACTAAACATAGGTTGTCATCAAAACAAAACAAAAAGTTGACTTAAAATCATGAAAGGGCCGATGCAAAGTGAGTAT
The DNA here is from genome assembly GCA_030674155.1 of Stramonita haemastoma. Taxonomy (NCBI): domain Eukaryota; kingdom Metazoa; phylum Mollusca; class Gastropoda; order Neogastropoda; family Muricidae; genus Stramonita; species Stramonita haemastoma. The sequence continues at coordinate 11,964 of JASPKP010007753.1, forward strand.
ACTGCATTTCAGTCCAGTAAGCCTTGGAAAGATGAAGTGGTCATTCAGGAAGTCAATATTCAAACTATAGAACAAAACATCACAACAGTCTATAAACAGTACTTTACAAAGGCTTTGATTTTTGTTACCCTTGCGGTGGGTGGGTTGGCTAGTGATCGTACATTTAATATGGAACTAATAATACCAAAGCAACAGATGAATGCAAAATAAAGAAAAACAGAATGCCCCCCCCCCCCCCCAAAAAACAAACAAACAAACTAAACAAAAACACCACAAAACAAACAAACAAAATCCTGATCACAATTTAAAAAACTTATGATCCTCCAGTCTGTGACCCCCCCCCCCCCCCCCCCCCCCCCCCCCCCCCCAAAAAAAAAACAACCCAAAAAACCAAACAAAAAACCCCTCGTTCCACC
>JASPKP010007754.1:10000-12378 GCA_030674155.1 Stramonita haemastoma
CTTCCTACATGCTTAATTTATGACTTACTTTTGTTTTATGATTATTATTTATTCTTTTATATCGAGGATAATGGGAAAAGCACTCGTGTGCTTTTTTTTTTACATCCAGTCCCCCTGTGTATGCAGTTTTGTAAATGTCATCTGTTCCCACCGGCACATGATGGCCTACTCTTACGAAAAGCGGAACAGGATCTAACGTGTTGCGCAAGATGGTCTGCGTGCGTTCGTACACGGGGCCTCGGTTTATAGTCTCATCCGAAGGACTTTGGGGGAGAGTGGAGTCAGTACTGATTGTTAACTCCAGAGAGAAAAATCTACTCGAACGGGAATCGAACCCAGGTCGTCAAATTGTGAGCGCAATGTTCTGACCACTAGGTCATCCCGTCCCCTTTCTTTCTGTGTATCCCTCGAAAGGGGATTTCGGAGGGCAGTTTTCTGCGGAAACCATCATCACTCTCCAAGTCAGGAGTTTGATGCTGGGCATTTTATGTGATTTTTTTATCACTGACCATAGCTGGCTTGCTGTTGTACGAAAGGTTTAGCTGCCTGACAGATATGTTTGTTTGTACAGTGTGCGCAAACAATTATTATTGTTATACGTGAGTTACTGACGCGTGTGTCTGGACCTGGGACATGCTATAGTTACACACACACACACACACACACCACAACACACACACACACACACACACACACACACACACACAACACACACACACACACACAGAGTCTCTCTCTCTCTCTCTCTCCTCTCCTCTCTCTCTCTCCTCTCTCCTCTCCTCTCACTCTCCTCTCTCTCTCCTCTCTCTCTCCTCTCTCTCTCTCTCTCTCATCTTCCTCACTTTCCTTTTTTTCTAACTCCTCTAAAAATCATTCCAACTGAAAAGACCTTAAACTGAACAAGAACAACTTTTTTCGGCAACCCAAAATTTTTTTTTAACATATTATTCACATTTTTGCTTTTGACACGAAAGATGTTCAATAATTAGTTTCTGTCTGATAGTAGGATGGATGGTATGGGTGAGGCAGCGAGGAAGGGAGGGAGGGGCAGGCAGTCAGGCAGTCAGGCAGGCAGGCAGGCAGGCAGGAATGACGGTAATGGAAGCCTGTGATTAGCAGCTAGTGTCTCTGACTCCTTCAGGTGTGGCACCGTAATGATCTGTGCGGAGTCAAGGGGATAGGAGGGATGCTATATTACCATTTTTTTTCGTTTTTTTGGTTAATTTTTTGTTTTGTTTTGTTTTTGTTCTTCTTTGCATTTTCTTGTTCTTCTTCTTCTTGTTCTTGTTATTGTGCTTCTTGTTCTTCTTGTTCTTGTTCTTCTTGTTCTTGTTCTTGTTCTTCTTCTTCTTCTTCTTCTTCTTCTTCTTCTTCTTCTTCTTCTTCTTCTTCTTCTTCTTCTCTTCTTCTTCTTTTTCTTTTTCTCCTCCTCCTCCTCCTCCTCCTCCTCCTCTTCTTCCTCCTCCCTCCTCCTCCTTCTTCTTCTTCTTCCCTTCTCTTTTTCTTTTTTCTTTTCTTTTTTCCCTTTTTCTTTTTTTCTTTTCTTCCCTTTTTTCCTCCTTTCCTTTCCCCCCCCTCCTCCTCCCCCCCCTCCCCCCTCCTCCTCCTTTTCCCTTTTTCTTCTTTTTTTCTTTCCCTTCCTTCTTCTTCTTCCCCTTTTTCCTTCTTCTTTTCTTTTTTTTCTTCTTCTTTTCTTTTTTCCCCCTCCTCCCCCTCCTCCTCCCTTTTTTCCCTTTTTTTTCTTTTTTCTTTTTCCCTTTTTCTTCTTCTTCCTTTTCTTCTTCTTCTTTTTCTTCTTCTTCCCCTTTTTTCTTCTTCCCTTTTTCTTCTTTTTTTGTTTTAAATTTAAACCCGGGAAACCCGGGAGGGTTTTATATCTGAAAAGGCCCTATTTGCAATAGAGGGAATGTGCCCGTCCCATTTCCCCCGCTTTTGTCTTTCGTCCCGTCTGTGGGCTGTTTTATTTCCCTCTCTCCTCTCTCCTCTCTCTCCCCCCTCTTTCTCCCCCTCCTCCCCTCAATCTCCCCTCTCTCTTTTTCTCCTCCTCTCTCTCTCTCTCTTATATATAATATAATATTTATATTCATACATACATACATACATAAAATACATACATACAACTTTCATACATACATACAAAATTTAAAAACAAAACATACATACTTTCAAAAATACAAAAACCCTTTTCCCCGAGGGGTGGTTTTTAAAAAAAAAAACATGTATCTTATTTCAATTTTCCTTCTTTAGTAAACATTAAATTCATCCTTTTTAATTTAATTCATTCTCTCTCCCCTCTCTCCCCTCATCTCTTTTCTCTTCTCTCCTCCCCTCCTCTTTTCTCTCCTCTCCCTTTCTCCCTCATCCCCTCTCTCTCTCTC
>JASPKP010007756.1:7500-12377 GCA_030674155.1 Stramonita haemastoma
TCGGGTCGTCAAATTGCGAGCGCAATGTTCTGACCACTAGGCTATCCTGTCCCCCCAGCATTGATGCAGTGTGTGTTGCTGTGTGCAGCAGCATTGATGCAGTGTGTGTTGCTGTGTGCAGCAGCATTGATGCAGTGTGTGTTGCTGTGTGCAGCAGCATTGATGCAGTGTGTGTTGCTGTGTGCAGCAGCATTGATGCAGTGTGTGTTGCTGTGTGCAGCAGCATTGATGCAGTGTGTGTTGCTGTGTGCAGCAGCATTGATGCAGTGTGTGTTGCTGTGTGCAGCAGCATTGATGCAGTGTGTGTTGCTGTGTGCAGCATCCAGAGTTGCTGCTAGCGTCGTACAGCGCCAATGAAGACGCCACCAATGTGCCAGATGGCGTGGCTCTGATCTGGAACCTCAAGTACAAGAAGGACACCCCCGAGTACATCTTCCACTGCCAGGTACTGGGTTGTGGTGTGTTGGGTTGTGTTGTACTGTACTGTACTGTACTGTACTGTACTGTACTGTACTGTACTGTACTGTATTGTACTGTTCGAATGCGTGTGGGTGTAACCCTCTGTGTATGTTTTATCTGTGTGTGTGTGTGTGCGTGTGTGTGTGCGTGTGTGTGTGTGTGTGTGTGTGTGTGTGTGTGTGTGTGTGTGTGTGTGTGTGTGTGTGTGTGTGTGTGTGCACGTGCGCGTGTGTATGTGTGTGTGCGCGTATATTTGTATGTATGTGTATGTGTGTATATGTATATGTGTGTGTGTGTATGCATATATGTATGTATGTATGTATGTATATGTGTGTGTGTGTGTGTGTATATATATATATATATATATATATGTGTGTGTATATATAATATGCGTGTGTGTGTGTACAGTCCCCGGTGATGTCCAGCTGTTTTGCCAAGTTCCACCCCAACCTTGTCCTGGGTGGGACGTACTCGGGACAGATCGTGCTGTGGGACAACCGGGTCAACAAGCGTACCCCAGTGCAGCGTACCCCCCTCTCCGCCTCTGCACACACGGTCAGTCAGTATGCAGTGACTTAAAAAAAAATTTTTTTTAATTCATTTCTTGTTTTGTTGTGGGGTTTTTTTTTTTTGGGGGGAGGGGTGTGTGAGTGTTTTTTTTAGGGTGTGTGTGTTTTTTTAGGGGGAGGGTGGGTTTTTTTTAGGGGGAGGGTGTTTTTTTTAGGGGAAGGGTGTGTTTTTTAGGGGGTGGGTGTTTTTTTAGGGGTGTTTATTTTGTTTTTTTTTAGGGGTGTGTGTTTTTTTGTGTTTTTTTTTGGGGGGGGTGATCCTTTGCTAGAGGTGTGAGATTCACCAATGGTAAAATTTTTGCATAATTATAATACATGGAATTTTTGATAGCCCTGAATCTTGTAAAGTGGTAAGCAAATTAAAGCGCCTGGCCTACAAATTGTTCTCGCGCATGTGACATTCACATAGAAGATTTTTAAAATTTTATTTAAAACACATATGCACGCACGCATACGCACGCACGCACGCACGCATACACACATGCACACATGCACACTCTCTCTCTCTCTCTCTCTCTCTCTCTCTCTCTCTCTCTCTCTCTCTCTCTCTCTCTCTCTCTCTCTTTCCTCTCTCTCTCCGCACCTGCCTCCCCCCACTTTTTATCTTTCCTTAGAATTTCACATTCATCTCTCTCTGTACAGCACCCAGTGTACTGCGTGACTGTGGTAGGAACCCAGAACGCCCACAACCTGATCTCGGTGTCTAACGATGGCAAGCTGTGTTCGTGGAGTCTGGACATGCTGTCTCAGCCTCAGGACAGCATGGAGCTGCAGCACAAGCAGTCCAAGTCGGTGGCCGCCACCTGCTTCAGCTTCCTCTCCGGCGATGCCAACAACTTCATCGTGGGTTCTGAGGAGTGTCTGGTGTATTCTGCTTCGCGCCATGGCAGGTTGGTTGGTTTTTTGTTGTTGTTTTGTTTTGTGTTAGGGTTTTTTTTCTTTCTTTCTTTCTTTCTTTATGCCTCCCGCCATTGCAGGTTAGGTTTTTTTGTGTGTTTTGGTTTGATTTCTGTCTGTCTTTGTTTCTTTGTTTGTTTGTTTGTTTCTTTCTTTCTGCCTCCCGCTATGGCAGGTTGGGGTTTTTGTTTTTTTTGTTTTTTGGTTTTGTGTTTTTTTTTTCTTTCTTTCTTTCTTTCGTTCGTTCTTTCTTATTTTCTTTCTTTCTTTCGTTCGTTCGTTCTTTCTTATTTTCTTTCTTTCTTTCTGTTCTTTCTTATTTTCTTTCTTTTTTTCTTTCTTTTCTTTCTTTTCTTTGTCTTTTTTTCTTTTTTCTTTCTTTCTTTTCTTTGTCTTTTTTTCTTTTCTTTCTTTTCCTTTCTTTTCTTTCTTTCTGTCTTTTCTTTTCTTTTCTTTTTTTCTTTTCTTTCTTTCTTTCTTTTCTTTTCTTTTTTTCTTTTCTTTTCTTTCTTTCTTTCTTTCTTTCTTTCTTTCTTTCTTTCTTTCTTTCTTTTCTTTATTCATTTATTTACTTACTTATTTACTTGTTTACTTATTTTCTTATTCATTTATTCATTTATTTATTCGTTCTTTTATTCTTTTATATCGAGGATAATGGACAAAATTGTCAAAACTGCATACACACGGGGGCTGGATGTAAAAAAAAGCACATGAGTGCTTATTCCATTATCCTCGATATAAAAGAATAAATAAAAGAAATAAACAAACACGTATTATCATGTCCTGAGACTGACCGTGCAGCCTGCCTTTCTCTCTCTCTCTCTCACAGCAAAGCGGGCATCAACGAGGCGTATGAAGGTCACCAAGGACCAATCACAGCCATCGACACACACCGCGTGCCCGGACAGATCGATTTCTCCCCCTACTTCCTCACCGCCTCTTTCGATTGGACCGTCAAGTTGTGGAACATCAAGGTAGGCGTTGTTGGATGGTGTTCTGATGGTGTTCCGTTGGTGTTCTGATGGTGTTCCAATGGTGTTCTGATGGTGTTCTGATGGTTGGGAGGGATGGTGGGGTGGGAGGGTCAGGATAGGGGACTGGGGTTGGGGGTTGATGTTTATTTTTCCCCCACATATGGGGGGGGGGGGGGGGGGGGGGGTTGTTGTAAGGGTTTGTAAAACAGAAGAAAAAAAATCAGTTTAAAGAAAAAAAAGGGGTTTAAAAGTTGTGAAATAAAATTTTCCAAAGTAATTGCTAACTAACACATGTTGTTACAATTTTAGGTAGCAAGATGAAAATGTCCATTTTGGGGGGGGGGTATTTTGTTTGGGCGTGTTTTGTTTGTTGTTGGGGGGTTTTGTTTGTTTGGGGTTGTTTTTTTTTCATGTTTGATGGTGGTGGTGGGTTGTTGTTTTTTTTTGGGGGGGGAGGGGGATAGAAAAGCGAGTGCTCTCGCCTCTGACCTCTGAGCTATCCTGCCCCCCTGTCGTTGTGGGAGTGTCACACACAAAAAAAAGAATCCTTTTTTGTTTTTGTTTGTTTTTCTTAAATACTTGTGGAATGTATTTCTGAAGAAGAAAAAAAAATCCCATCTGATCTCTGGATTAGGAAGGAAAAAGCACTTTTTTGTTGCAACTAGTTCTTATCTAATCATGGGTTGACAACATCAAAGACTGGACCGCCCAACCCCTGCAACACCTCCTACTAGCCACACAGGATCGTGAAGCATGGAAAAAGATCTCTGTTGCGTCTTCTCTCATGTCCCCCCTACGTCCTTTGGGACATGGGACTGAGTGAGTGAGTGAGTGAGTTCTTATCTATTTTCAGTATTGCACTTTGGAGCTAACACGGTTTATATTTTCTTGTTGTCGCTACTAGTTCTTCTCATTTATTTTCTGTATTGCATAAAAGTGCAGCTTTTTTTTTGATGGTGTGTTGGATGGAACAGGAGCAGAAGTTTCTGTGTTCGTTCGAGGACAACAGTGACTACGTGAGTGACGTACAGTGGTCCCCTACCAACCCCGCCCTCTTCTCCAGTGTGGACATCATGGGTCGTCTGGACCTCTGGCATCTTAACCATGAGACTGAGGTTTGTTTGTGTGTGTGTGTGGGGGGGGTAGGTTCTGTTTGTGTGTGTGTGTATGTGGTGTGTGTGTGGGGGGGGGGGGGTAGTGGCGTGTGTGTGTGTGTGTGTGTGTGTGGTGTGTGTGTGGACTGTGTGTTGTTGTGTGTGTGTGTGTGGGGGGGGGGGGGGGTTGTTTGTGTATGTGTGTGTGTGTGTGAGTGTGTGTGTGTATGTGAGAGAGAAGAGAGAGAGTTATGCTGTAATGTGGTGTGCTATGGTGTGATGTGGTGTTTTTTTATGCTGTACTGTGATGTACCCGTGATGGTTTTTGGTGTGGTTTTGGGTGTGGGGTTTTTGTCATTTCTGTGGGGGTGCTATGGGTGGGGGTTTTTGATGTACTATGGGTGTGCTATTTTGGGGGTGTGATGTGGTGTGTTATGGTGTGTGGTGTTGGGGGATTGGGGGTGTGGGTTGGGGGTTATGCTGTGCTTGGTGGTTTTGATGTGTGTCAGGGTGTGGTGTGGGTTTTTTGGGGGGATGTGTGTCGTGCTGTGGTGTGATGTGTGTCATGCTGGGGTGTGGAGTGATGTGTGTCATTTCTGTGGTGTGCGGGGTTTTTGGGTTGGGTGTGTTATGCTGTGATGTGATGTGGAATTTTGATTTTGTTATGCTGTGTGTGCAGGTTCCCCCCCAGCCTCAAATTTGGGGGGTGGAGTCCAATGTAGCGCTGAAAAAAATGTCGCTGGCAACCCGGGCAGGTCACCACATCGGTGTGGCTGATGACATGGGCAGGGAAACTAGGGCTATGAGGGGGCAGAGGTGATGGGGGTGTGGTGGGTGTGTGTTGTGGGGTGGGGGGTGTTGGGGTGGGTGGGGGGGTGTGTGGG
>JASPKP010007757.1:0-12376 GCA_030674155.1 Stramonita haemastoma
GAGAGAGAGAGAGAGAGAGAGAGAGAGAGAGAGAGAAAGAGAGAGAGAGAGAGAGAGAGAGAGAGAGAGAGAGAGAGAGAGAGAGAGAGACAGACAGACAGACAGACAGACAGACAACAACAACAACAACAACAACAACAACAACAACAAAACCAGACAGGGAGCCAGTAGAACAGACAGAGAGATAGGCAGGAAGACAGAGAGAGACAAAAGACAACCCTGGAGCGAGAGGGGTGTAGAGCGGGGAGGGTGGGGGGAGAGAAAGAGAAGGAGGCAAGAATAAGAGGGGACAAAAGTATTGGGGGGTGGTGGTCAAGAGTTGACATAATACTTACACATGATTGAAATTACATGGAATTAGTTATCAATTGTGTTACGAAATAAAATCCATTTCATCAAAATAGTGATATATTGTCCATAAGATGTACGTGATAGATTTTTTAAAAAACAGAAACACTGCAAGCTTTGTGAAGGTTGAGGGTTGATATCTCATTCCACAGTGTTCCACCAGAGTATGTGAGAGTGGATTTAAATAAGTCAATTCTTGGAAGTGGCACCATTATCTTATTGGCATGACGATTGACATTGATCGTGAATCTGTTTTGAAGTAAGGGGGGAGCTAAACCAGACATGATTTTATACATAAACACTGCCTTATTATGCTTAAGCTTGGATTTTAATGGAAGAATGTCAAGTGCTTTATAGTCAGAAATGGTTAATGATGAAGATTTTAAAAGAACAAGTTTTAAAGCTCGTCTATGCACACTGAACAATGGCTTGAGAACATTTGCGCTAGCCGAATCCCAAATCGTTGAAGCATAACTCATATGGGATATAATATATGCATTGAAAAACATTTTCCTAGCGTTTAGGTCTAAGAAATGCTTTATTTTAGATAACTGGTGTACACATTTTGATACTTTTTTGCATAATGCAGAGATATGGTACATCCAAGAAAGGTTATTGTCAATTGTAATTCCGAGAATTTTATGATGGTCTACTTCATCAATTTTGTTGTTATTAATATAGATAGCCGTAGAATAGTTTGGAAGATTTTGTCGCTTTTGTCGAGTTGTTATAATTAAGTACTTAGTTTTTTTGGGATGAAGACTCATGTGATTTAACTCTGACCATCGAAGCAGGCGGTGAATACTTTCTTGCAGAGCAGATGTAACTTCATTCAATTGAGAATGATTGGTATGGATAGTTGTATCATCTGCAAATAACTCGCACTGTGTGTTTAGAGATAAGGGTAAGTCATTTATATATATAGAAAAAAGAATAGGTCCTAAAACAGATCCCTGGGGGACGCCATAGTTATTGGATAGTACTGTCGATGTCTTACCTTTATCAGAAACGACTTGTTTTCTTTCAGAAAGAAATGATAACATGAGTTTGACAGTACTATCTGACAGACCATAGATTTTAAGTTTTTTTAGTAACAGAGTGTGGTCAATCACATCGAACGCCTTAGCAAAGTCTACTATAATAACTCCAGTGATTTTGTTATTATTGATATTAGTAAGCCATTGATCAACTAAGCTTGTTAAAGCAGTTTGACAGGAATGGTTAGTTCTGAAACCAGATTGATTAGGATGGAACAAATTATATCGGTTTAAGTGGTGGAGAATATGTTTATTGATGTGATTCTCTAAAGGTTTTGATAATATGGATAGAATAGAGATTGGTCTATAATTGGAGGGATCTGAACGGTCACCAGATTTAAAGATAGGTATAACTTTGGCAGTTTTAAAAGCTTTAGGAATGGTGTTAGCAGAAATGCATAAATTATAAATGTATGTAAGAGATTCTGCAATAACGGGGGCAGCTATTTTTAGAATTTTACCATCAATGCCATCAAGACCTTTCGTATTTGTCTGTTTCAGATGAGTAAGGGAATTGCAAACATCATTAATACACATAAGAGGGATATCTAAATTTGATAAAATGTTTTTAGATCTGCAGTAATGTTTTAATGTTTCTAGCTTGTTAAGATGTGATCTGTCTATTGGTACTATAGAAGAGGAAATATTGCAGAAATGGGCATTAATATCGTCAACGGAAATATCTTTGAGCGATGAACTTTGAGATGTTACCTTTTTATTTGTCAAATAGTTAATTGCTTTCCAAACAGATTTATTGTCTGACTTAGAGTATACGAGCTGTTGGAAGTACTTTTTTTTACTTAAGCGTTTCATATTGTTTACTATATTTCGCTGTTCTTTATATTCTTCCCTGGTTCCTGTGACTGATAGTTGATTTCTTAATTTAATGGCATTTTCTAACTCCTCAGTTATCCATGGTACTTTTGGATTGCTCTTGACGCGCTTACTTTTAATGGGTGCATGCGCATTGTAGATATTGAGAAAACTGTGGTACCATACCTCAAATGCTTCATCAGGGCTGGTAAACTGATAGACCAAAGATAAAGAAGAATTTAGTAAATCTAATAAAAATGCATTTTTGTCAAAAGAAGATAAGCATCTATATTTAATGATCTTATGACTGTTCTTAGGAATCTTTATACCTTTTTTTGACCATGTTAAGCACACTGGAAGGTGGTCACTGCATCCAAGGGCAGGGCGACATACTTCTATTATATGATTTGGTGAAGTTGAATAAATGTGGTCAATTAGCGTTTTGGATGTGTCAGTGATTCTTGTAGGTTTATCAATTAACTGTGTCAGATGAAAGGAGTTAAAGTTTGTATCCAATTGTGGTTAGTTTTTAACAAATCTATATTGAAGTCACCTAATAGGATAATTTCTTCTGAGAGTAGTGAAGCTTCCTCCATCATTAAAGTGAAATTGTCATGCCAGTCTATAAGTTCTTTTGGATTTCTATAAATAAAACCGACAAGGATTGGTTTAGTTTTTTTCAAGGATATCTGAATCCAAACTGATTCTATACAATAATTTTCAAGTGATTCAATTCGTTTGTAGCGGATGTTTTCGTGTAAATAAATAAGAAAGCCTGTTTCCTTTCGTTGGAGAGGATCTTTGCGGATTATCTGATAACCAGAAATAACAAGTTCATCAATAGAAATGTGTTCAGATAATCGGGATTCCGCAAAACCAAATATATGAAAATTTGTGTGTGAATTTGATAGAATATGAGAAACATCAGACATTTTGTTAATAATATGATTGATATTCAGAAATCCAATTCTGAGACCATCTGCTGACGGCCAACTGTCACGAGTCCCTGGCATATTAAGAACTATATTCAATAATACCACTATACAACATACACAAATCACAGTTATATTTCAATATAAACAAAAACTCTTGCCAAAACTAAATTGGAGCAAGGGCTTAGTCAAGGATTTGGGATGGGAGATAACACAATAAAGGTGACAAGAATGTAAACAAATGCAATGAGATAAAGCTAAATTGAAACTTCAAATGTTAATAATGTAACGGGGTTGAAAAAGGTAATATTGATAGTAATAAGCCAATTCAACAAGGTAATGAAAACTATCAAAAGCGTCAAACCAGACCACACTGGTCATACAAGGGCAAGTTACTGATGCGCAATATCCCGTTGCGAATAGACAAAAAAGCAAAATGTCACAACGCAACACGTCTTTATCAACAGTAAGTAATAATTCACCCCGGCCAATACGTGACCATCATGTGAGACCTACATTGCGACATCAAAGCACACACACGCACACACATATACGCACGCACACACACACACACACACACACACGCGCGCGCGCGCGCGCACTCACATTCCGCATATACTCATCGCAACCCCCTCAACACACACACACACACACACACACACACACACACACACACACACACACACACACACACCACACACACATATATATATATATATATATATATATATATATATATATATATAATATATACTTACACACACATACACACAGTTACAAGTCCACACTCCTATAAACACACATGCCCACACAAGAGCGCGAGCATTCCACACACACATACACACACATACACGCACACACACATACACGCATGCACGCACACACAAACGCACGGACGCACACTCACTCACACACATACACACACACCACGCGCGAGCGCATGGACACACGCACGTATCAGCCCTAAACAGTACAAACATGCACACAGGCATGGCCATGGGCATGCACTCATGCACACTTCCAGTGACAAGCACAGGCACAGCATATATCGAGCTGCATACTCATGTGCATGCACTCACAATAACATCGGGGTACAATGTGCATTTAAAAGCCATTTAAACTAATGATAATGTGTAGAGAAGAAAAGGGGAAAATTCATGTTTATACATTCATCATTAAATTATTTCCTTTAATCATCTCTTTCCTTCACGTTACTTTCACATACCTGCAATTGAACATAATGATTTTTAATGGTTATATCAACATTACAGGGGAGAAGACATGGAATATAGGGACAGTAGGTGGGGCAGGAGGTCAGTAATTATATTTGGCAGCAGGATAGGCATGGTGTGTGAGTTGCTGCTGTAGCAGATGGGAAGCCATGATTAATAATTTTTCTGTGTATGGATGGATTGGGTCTGAGCGACGCCACTGATCCATACCATTCGTTAGAGAGAGAGAGAGAGAGAGAGAGAGAGAGAGAGAGAGAGAGAGAGAGAGAGAGAGAGAGAGAGAGAGAGAGAGAAGAGAGAGAGAGAGAGAGAGAGAGAGAGATGAGCAGGGTATGGTGTATGGGATGCGTTTAGCAAAGTCGATGTACGTTTCTTTTACTAAGTGCAATGTGTTTTGTTTTGTTTTCTAAAACATATCTACTGAAAATAAAAAGTATCACATGTACATCTTATTAACTGATAGTGCCCCTATAGTATGACATGTTCTAATTATTTGTGCATTGGCATATGACCATGTGTGCAGTGTGTAAGTAAGTAAGTCTTCAATTTTAACGTCTTTCCACTTTAAGTGATACCAGACGACCCTAAGATAGGAGACTGGATAGGTAAGAGAGAGATTTGATTTGATTTGATTTATTCTTTTATATCGAGGATAATGGAATAAGCACACTTGTGCTTTTTTACATCCAGTCCCCGTGTGTATGCAATTTTGTAAATGTCATCTGTTTCCACCGGCACACAATGGCCTACTCCTACGAAAAGCGGAATAGGATTTAACGTGTGTGCAAGATGTTATGCGTGCGTTCACACACGGGGCCTCGGTTTAAAGTCTCATCCGAAGGACTTTTGAGGAGAGTGGAGTCAGCACTGATGATGGAGAGAGAGAGAGAGAGAGAGAGAGAGAGAGAGAGAGAGAGAGAGAGAGAGAGAGAGAGAGAGAGAGAGAGAGAGAGAAAGAGAGAGAGAGAGAGATCTAATGTGTGTGTATGCGCGCGCGCGCGCGTGCGTGCGTGCGTGCGTGCGTGCGTGCGTGCGTGCGTGCGTGCGTGCGTGCGTGCGTGCGTGCGTGCGTGTGTGTGTGTGTGTGTGTGATAAATAGTAACAGCAAATAAAAGGTAATCTTAACATTAACAGATCAAGAAAAATATTGAACATTTAAAAATACCAAAAGAACTACAAGAACTACAATAAATGCCCTACAGGACTTAACAACAAACCTTTAGCAATGTCAAACGTTAGAAAAGGCAGGGAGATGATGTTTTAAGTTCTTACATTCAAGTATGATATGGGTATTTGAAATATATCCACCACATAAGCATTTAACATCTGTGAATTTGCCACGAATGCTTAATTTTCCAAGAAATATGATCGCTATTTCATGTTTGCTTTATTTAGATCATCCATACTGTTTTTTTTATATATTACTTTGTGTGGTTTCAATATCAGTATTGTATGCTTAAGTCTTACAACTTATAGCATCTACTAACTATACTAGACATTAAATACATATAAATCTTCATGTTAAGAGGAATTCATGTTTCATTTTGTTGGATTACCTTCACATATAGGTTATTTTCTAATGATGGGCTGACAGGGCTGCAAAAAAGTGCACGTTACTGAAATGTGTTATAGGTGTGCATGTGGTGTTGTGTGTGTGTGTGCTGTCTGTGGGTGTGTGTTGTCATGGTGTGTGAGTGTGGGTGTGTGTTGTGTGTGTGTGATGTGTTGTGTGTGTGTGTTTGTGCATGCATGTATGTCGCTATTATTGTATTATTATTATTATTTTATATAATATATATATATAATATATATATATATTATAATAATATATAATATATGCGCGCGGCGTGCGTGCTGCGTGCGTGCGTGCGTGCGTGCGTGCGTGCGTGTCGTGCGTGCGTGGTGTAAGAAGAAGATGTGAGAAGAAAAGAGGAAGAATGTGAAGAAGGAGAATTGCGAAAGAAAATTGCGAAGAAGAAGAAGAACAAGAATTGCGAAGAATAGAAGAAGCAAGAAAAGAATGGAAGAAGAAGAAGCAAGAAGAAAAAAGAAGAAGAAAAGGAAGAATGCGAAGAAGAGAAGAAGAACGAAGAAGAAGAAGAAAGAAGAAAAGAAGAAGAAGAAGAAGAAGAGAGAAGAGAAGAGCACACACAGACAGAGAGACAGCAGGGTGGTACAATAAGGGCACGGCAGTCAGACACACTAATTGGCCATCGCACTCACAAATGAACTGGAATGGTAACCTTTTACCCAATAGAAATCCTCTTCTGTTTGACTTCAAAGCATAGCTCATCTCGAAACAACTCAAAATATAAACATTTTTCATAGCAACAACATAATATAAGACATGTTACATACTTTTTTTTAATCAACCAAAGACAGTGCATGCTACGCCTTTTGACAAGGCGCGCTAACGGCCACCCATCCAACTGGTAACCACGCTTCATGCTGCTTAACTTTGACTCGGGGAAAGCGAGTGCTCTGACCACTGAGCTATCCCGCCCCTTAAGTTTTATATCAAAAAATCTTAAAACATCGTTTTCTTGCTACAGAGCTTTCATACTAATGGCAGGTAAAGGGAGACTATCTTTCTACATTCCTATAAGCTATCGTGAATATTTTAGTACTGTTTTCTGCATTTTCTGGATCTTAATGAGAAGATTTTGATCTTCAAAACAAGGTGAGATGCACTACATTTTATGATGGTAAAAAAAGAAAGAGATGGAGTTGAAGGAGTTAATGATCACTGTGTTTCTCTAACAAAGGTAATAGTGACGGCGCAATGGCCTCTTTCTAGGGTTATGCTAGAGCATTTGAAAATTTCTCTCTTTCTTCTGCTTCTTTCGCCTTTATCTCTTTTCTTGCCTGTTTTTTAATATATACAATAATGATTTCTTGTCTGCAGCACATGCAACAGGGTCTGTCGCTCGAGGATCGGGCTCTACAGCCACAGCCAGCCTGCAGTTCCACAACAGACTGACTCTACGGCACAAAACTCCATTGTCTCTCCAGACAGAAGGATGCCAACAAAATGCATGTGTCTGTCTGTCTGTTTGTTTGTCTGTCTGTCTGTATGTTACATAATTATGTTATGTTATGTATGTATGTATGTATGTATGTATGTATGTATGTATGTATGTATGTATGTATGTATGTTATTGTTGATGTATGTGTATGTGTGCTATGTATGTATGTGTATATATATACATTTATAAATATGTATGTGTCCGTCTGTGTGTTCTGTGCGTGTCTGTGTGTTTATATATTTATATGCCTGCGTGTCTGTGTGTGTCTGTGCGTCTGTGTGTCTATATATTCATATGCCTGTATGTGTCCATGTGTCTGTATCTGTTCTTCGCTAACACACTACAGGGTCGAGTCACCTTGCACTCCACTTTTTTTTTTTCTTTTTCGTGTTTAATTCAATCGGAAGGGTTGAAAGGAATCAGCAAACAAGAGAGATGAAGTGAGGAGAGAAAAAGAAGAAGACAAAGGATTAGCGAGAGTAGTGTAGGAGGGGGGGAGAGAGAGAGAGGAGAGAGAGAGAGAGAAGAGAGGAGAGAGAGAGAGAAGAGAGGAGAAGAGAGAGAGAGAGAGAGGAGAGGAGAGAGAAGAGAGAGAGGAGAGAGAGAGAGAAGAGAGAGAGAGAGAGAGAGAGAGAGAGAAGGAGAGAGAGAGGAGAGAGAGAGAGAGAGAGAGGAGAGGGGGAGAGGGGGGTGACAGAAATTGAGGAAGGAGAAGGATGGAGAAGGGCAGGAAGAAAAGAGCTTAATGGAAGAGAAAGGAATGAAGGAGAGGAGAGGGTGGGAAGAGTGGGGCAGAGTGACGAACCGGGTTGAACTCACGATTCCTTTAAAGACAGAGGACAGGGAAAGACAAAGGGGCCTCTCCTCTCTCTCTTCTCTCTCCCTCTACTCTCTCTCTCTCTCCTCTCTCTCTGATGGAGATGTAAATGTTGAACTCACGATTCCTTAAGACGGCGGGCTCTGTCTGTCTGTCTGTCGTCTGTCTCTGTCTGTCTTCTGTCTTCTTCTCGTCCTCTCTCTTCTCTCTCTCTCTCTCTCTCTCTCTCTCTCTCTCTCTCTGATGGAGATGTAAATGTTGAACTCACGATTCCTTTAAAGACAGAGGACAGGGAAAGACAAAGGGGGCTCTGTCTGTCTGTCTGTCTGTCCTCTGTCTCTGTCTGTCTGTCTGTCTGTCTTCCCTAAATTATAATCATGATTCTTATATATAAAATGTATTAATCATGATTCTACTTCTTCTCTCTACTGTCTACTCATTATATTTCATTATTATGAATTAAATTTGAATCAACGATCTATTAAAGACAGACCAAGAGACCATGACAAGGGAGAAGACTGCTACATCTCAACAACGATGAAAACCACTCTATGTGTCATGCTGAAATACTAGCTAAAATCAAAATGAGGATGCATTGAGCCATGTAAAATGAAATGTTTGACATTTCAAACAGATAAAATATACAAATTATACTATATCATTGCATATATATTATTAATATTATATATATAAGTTAAGAATATTTATACATTATATTATACTATATGGTGTATATAAATATTACGATATATTATATCAACAACAAAACCATTATCAATACCATAGCAACACATAACAACAACCAAAAAGAACCCAATGAATAGGCATAAAAGAAAGACAAAGAATACCCACCTCCCAAAACAAAAAGAAACAAGAAAAGACGAAAAAACCTACAATTGAGAAAGCAAAATGGCATGGGTGAGAAACAGAAGAAAATAAAAGGGTGGATGAGGGGATGCGATGGGGAGGACCAGGAGAAAAGAGAAGAAAAGTGTATGACACTTTACAAGACAATGAAAAAATTAACAGAAGTCTCTGTTACTGCTAACTTTCTATTGACCACAGGGGCCGGGATAGTTCAGTGGTCAGAGTACTCGCTTTTCCAAGTCAAAGTTAAGCAACATCGAGCGTGGTTACCAGTTGGATGGTGACCGTTTGCGCTCCATGGCTTCAGTACAGTCCCCCAGTTCACCAAGCTGTCAATGGGTACCTGCCCTCTTTAGGGTCTTTGAAGGTCAAGCAGGGAGGCAGAGGAGATGGGCGCCGCCCTCAATATGCTGGCCTCTGGAGAAGCTGAGGTCTCTGATGCCTCGCTCCCCTACGACCACATAGGTTATGGACACCATTGGATGCATTCTTGCGGTGTCGTCTTTTGACTGTCGATGTGGGCATGGTTCCTGCATGCCAACGTATGTTGATCTATGAATGGATTGAGGGCTGTTTCTCTCTTTCCTGGTCTGTCTGTCTCCAGCTCTCTCATTTTTCTGTTTGAATGCGAACGGGCGCTTGCATACAAGCGTCTGATGCCTCCATGTATGTGTGCACTAATTTTATGCGAGCGCATGTGTTAATGTGTTTTAGTGGGTGGGTACATTCATGCATAGATGTGAGCACACGTGTGTGCAAGCAGGTGTCTGTTTGTGTGTGTGTGTGTGTGTGTGTGTGTGTGTGTGTGTGTGTGTGTGTGTGTGTGTGTGTGTGTGTGTGTGTGAGTGTGAGTGTGTGCTGTGAGTGTGAGTGTAGTGCTGTGTGTGTGAGTGTGTGTTGTGTATGTGTGTGTACATGTATATGCGCGTGTTCTCCATTCAATCTCAATGCTTGAAACGGATCCATGAACGAGAAGAAGAGAGAGAGAGAGAGAGAGAGAGAGAGAGAGAGAGAGAGAGAGAGAGAGAGAAGAGAGAGAGAGAGGAGAGAGAGAGAGAGAGAGAGAGAGATGACAGACAGACAGAGACACAGACAAACAGACAGACACACAGACAAACAGGCACAGACATGAGAAACGATCAAAAGGTGGGAAAAGAGAGAAAGGGGGTGGGTAGGAGCAATTGCGGAGAAAGAAGGGAGGAGATATAAAGAGTTAAATGGAACGTGAGGAGAAGAGAAGAGAGCAGATGAAGAAGGAGGAGGAGGCAAGGGGAGAGGGGGAGAGAAAGAGAGGGGAGGGAGGGAGAGAGGGGAGGGAGGGAGGGGTGTTGTTGATGTGAGAACCAGGACTGAACTCACGATTTCTTCAGTGAGGGAGGAAATGGAAGAGACAAAAGAGAATTTCGTTTGTGGCTGCTCTTGCTTCCTTCCTCTGTCTCTGTCTGTCTGTCTCTGTGCCTCTGGTTTCATTCTCAGTCTCTTTTCACTTTGGTTTTTGGGGGGCCTATTTTGTCTGTTTGTGCCTCTGTCTGTCTGTCTGTCTGTCTGCTGTCTGTCTTCTCTCTCTCTCTCTCTCTCTCTCTCTCTCTCTCTCTCTCTCCTCTCTCTCTCTCTCTCTCTCTCTCTCTCTCCTACCATCCATCCATCCATCTATCTATCATCTACCTACCTACCTCCCTAACTATCTACCTATCTACCTGTCTACATGTCTACCAATCTATCCACCTATGTACCTATCTATGTACCTATATATACATTAATCAAGCAAGCAAGTCTTTCGGATGAGACGACGATAAACTGAGGTCCCGTGTGTTACACATTATTTAGCGCACGTAAAAGAACCCACGGCAACAAAAGGGTTCTTCCTGGCAAAATTCCGGAGAAAAAAGCCACTCTGATAGAGAAAAACAAATACAGTTCCAGACAAGAAAAAGAAGAAAAAATAATGGGTTGGTGCTGCACGTGTGGCGACGCGCTCTCCTCTGGGGGAGCAGCCCGAATTTCACGCACAGAAATCTGCTGTGACATAAAATAAAGTAAAATAAAATAAGATAAATGCATGCATGCATGCATACCTATATGCAGACAGAAGCAGACAGACATACACACGTACATACAACGACACGACAACATACAACAACATACAACGTCTACATACATACATACATACATACATACATACAATACATACATACATACATACATACATTACATACATACATACTACATACATAATACATACATACATACTCATACATACATACATACATACATACACTACATACATACATACATACATACATACATACATACCATACATACATACATAAGAGCGTCGTTCAGGACGGTTGCTATCTACTGTATCTAGCATGGTTCTGATGTTCCAGCACGCCAGTTTGAGACCTGTCACACCTTTGGAGGCAGGTGTAGAGCCACTTGACTTTGACTTTGTTGTTGCTCGACCGCTTGGAAAGATGCCCGTTGACCGCGGCTAGCCAACTGGGTGGTATGAGGATGAGCTTTCGTTAGGCCACCTTTTCTAGGCCCCTCTCCGTGTGGAGCAAGCAGTGCTATCCCTAAAGAGGGCTGCTTGGTCATTCAGGGTGCTGCCGGGTGATGTTGTCATCCTCAGGTCAACAATCAGACGACCCATACTCCTGAATCGCCTGCATGCAGGATTGGAACTGCGGCTTCCAGTGACATCTTTCACCTGCCGCATTCGCCCCTTTCCCATCGCTACAGGGCTTGGGATAGTAGGAAAAAGGGAGGATGAGGGGGGGACGTGGACTTGTCCTTGGGCCTGCGCATAGGATTTTTAAGGTGAGAGACAGTGCGCGCAGTACCGTTCCCACCCTTTAAACTCGCGGTTCATCTGCCATGGCCCAGCAAGCTGGGACGGTGACAGCGAGGTCCTCGGGTCGTAGGCAGATTTACAACTGGTGGTTGAAGGCTCAGCCAGCCATATATTAGGGATACACCAGCCCTCAGTTCTTTAGGCCTGCATACATACATACATACATACATACATACATACATACATACATACATACATACATACATACATAATACATACATACACACATACACACATACAAAATACATAGATACAATAACTACATAATACATAGATACAAGATACATAGATACATAGATACAATACATACATACATACATTACAACTACATACCTACATACAACATACATACACATAACGTACTCATCTCTCTTTTCATCTTTCATTTACTATCTATCTATCCATCCACATATTTTATCTTTTATCCATCTACCATCAAATATCTAAGTC
>JASPKP010007758.1:0-5000 GCA_030674155.1 Stramonita haemastoma
TTTACAAAAAATATATGGAAAGTACAAAGGCATACAACCTTTGCAAAGGACCATATTTTTTCCCCCTTCTTGGAATATGGACACATTTGGAGACAATTTCTCTCTTTCTAAGGTTCAGTATATTGGCGCAAAAATGGATTTTGTTTGCTCAATTTCCTCCCTTCTACACACGTGGTGTCACTTTGGAGGGAGAAATGCACAGTGTTGATGTGCTTTGCATTGATTTCAGATCAACAAAGGGCTACGGGGAATCAGTGTCAACTGGTGTGTACGGTGATCAGGATGGAAATGACTCCTCACTGGCATTTTACCCCACTTTTAGTGTGCACTATTTTTGAGAGAGATTTTTGGAAATAAATGGTGTTTCGGAGTGACTCTTTATTATTTCTTGATAAAGATTTCCCATTTTGTTTATTCCAGACAAGTGGACATGAGCATAAAAAAAGATAAAATAAAAATGACAAAAGACAACACCCCCCCTCCGCCCTGCAAATCAGTTTTCATGTATACAGGTCTAGTTGTCAAAACTATAGATTTTTTTTTCACTTGCGAAAGTGTGCAATGCGTTACGATATTGTTATTTATTTAAAAGATCAGCAAATAATCTTTTCATGTGTGTGTGTGTGTGTGTGTGTGTGTGTGTTGTGTGTGTGTGTGTGTGTGTGTGTGTGGTGTGGTCTAATGTTTATTTAGACTATTCGTGAGAAAAAAGCCAAAGCAGACTATCGTTCTTCTTCATGTTAAAATGTAGGTCTGTTTATTATGAGCCGTTTATTGCAGGTAACAATACATCTTTATAAGTTAATAAACTGTCAGTCAAAACAATTTGTAGTAAAACAATCGTAAAGGTCGGTAATTAAGCTTTGGATATGTCATTATAATTTTTAACATTAAAAAAAAGAGTGGCCAGAACAAATCTTTATGATGATGATGATGATGATGATGATGGTGATGATGATGATGATGATGATGATGATGATGATTATCGGTTTCTTTGCTATTTTATTTCAAGGATAATGGAATTAGCATTCATGTGCTTCTATTTTTTTTACATCTAGTCCCTCTGTGTATGCTGTTTTGTCAATTTTGTCATAAGTTCCCACAAGCACACAATCGCCTACTCTTCCGAAAAGTGGAACATGTTTTAACGTGTGTGGAAGATGTTCTTAGTGCGCACTCATGGGACCTCGGTTTACAGTTTCACCCAAAGGACTTTTTGGGGGGAGTGGATGGAGTCGACATTGATATTAACTCCAGGGAAAAAACCGCTTTAACAGGATTCGAACCCAGGTCAGCAGATCACGTGCGCAATGCACAACGCTCTAACCACAGGCAATACCAGCCCTAGGGTTTGTGGAAACAGTGAGGCAGGAACTCTGCATATAATGAGGAAACAAAAAAAAAGAACAAAATAACGATAAAACGATACAAAAATGAATGACAGAGATACGAGAAGTAGTAAAACAGTGACACGAAGCAGAAAAAACATAACAACACCCCCCAAAAAAAAAAAAAGAAAAAAAAGAGAGACGGAACAAAGATGGAATAGCAAAAGAAAAAGAGACTGAAAAGGGGGTGGGGCAAGACAGAGAGGGGAGGTAAGAGGTGACAGACTTCCGAAAACGTACAGAGAGAGAGAGAGAGAGAGAGAGAGAGAGAGAGAGAGAGAGGGGAGAGAGAGAGAGAGGGGAGAGAGAGAGGAGAGAGAGAGAGAGAGAGAGAGAGAGAGAGAGAGAGAGAGAGAGAGAGAGAAGGTAGGGGTGGGAAAGAAACAGACAGACAGACAGACAGACAGACAGACAGAAAACACACACACACACACACACAACACACACACACACACACACACACACACGAGAACCACCCCCCTTACATCAAATCTGAAATTCCAATCCCCTGTGGATGACCCATATAACACTTGTGCATCATGACCCAGTTTTATAGCAGAGGTGGACAAAAAAAAGAAGAGCGGTGCCTGGTTCTATAACTCCTCCCCTGACAGCCATGGAGTGGATAAAAAGCGCTTGATGATGTCATTTTGTGCCAATTTGTGTCCAAATACAGGATACTGTTGCTTTACTTATTCTTTTTTCTTTTGGTTTTGGTTTTTGCTGTGTCACTATTGAGGGGTTTTTTTTCTAAGTCTTTTTTTTTCTTCTCTTATTGTCTGTTTGATCCGAATTCTTTTCTTTATTTTGCTGTTCTCTCTGTCTCTGTCTCTGAATCGGTCACTACCCACTCTCTACTCTCTCTCTCTCTCTCTCTCTCTCTCTCTCTCTCTCTCTCTCTCTCTCTCTCTCTCTCTCTCTCTCTCCTCTCTCTCTCTCTCTCTCTCTCTCTCTTCTCTCTGTGAATTCTTACTCTGTTCCCTTGAAAAAATAAGATTCATTCATTCATTCATTCATTCATTCATTCATTCATTCATTCATTCTATTCTACTTTTGCATTGTTGTTGTTGTTGTTGCTCTTCTTCTTCCTCCTCTTTTTTCCCCTCTTCTTTCTTTTTCTTATTGCTGTTGTAGTTGTAGTAATTGTTGTTGTTGTAGTAGTAGTAGTAGTAGTAGTAGTAGTAGTAGTAGTAGTAGTAGTAGTAGTAGTAGTAGTAGTAGTAGTAGTTGTTTTGTTGTTGTTGTTGTTGTTCTTCTCTTCTTCTTCTTCTTCTTCTTCTTCTTCTTCTTCTTCTTCTTCTTCTTCTTCTTCTTCTTCTTCTTCTTCTTCTTCTTCTTCTTCTTCTTCTTCTTCTTCTCTTCTTCTTTTTTTCGCATTTTTCTTCTTCTTTTTCGCATTTTTCTTCTTCTTTTTCACATTTTCTTCTTCTTCTTTTTCGCATTCTTCTTCTTTGCAGTTCTGCTTCTTTTCTTTTGCAATTCTTCTTCTTTGAAATCCGCAATTCCCCTTTTCTTCTCGCGAATCTTCTATGCATCTCTTCTTCTTTTTCTTCTTCGCATTCTTTTTCACAGTCCTTCTTCGCAATTTTTTTCTGTGCATTCTTTCATAGTTTCTTTTTTCCCCCTCCTCTCTCGTCTCCTTTTTTGTTTTTCCCATTCCTCCTCCTCAGAAAATTTTTCTTCTTTCTTTCCCTCTCTTGCTTCCACTCCTTTGTTTGAAATCGTCGTCATCATCAACGGTGTTATCGTAATAACTGTCAATCTCATTAAAATCACCTCCTACAAAAATGATTTAACACACTGTCTCAACTGTAGCGTGCTTAAAAGTGGGCTTGGTTTTAATGTCAAGCTGCGATCACTTGAAAGAGATGAACATGTAGACAAAGAAGTACATAAACGCTTGAATACTTACCAACAGATGTCAAATCAGAATACTATTTTTCGAGCTTTTTCAACAAAACCAATATAAAAAAAAACCTGTCGAAAGTTTGTCAAAATATTGCAAACACGTACAACAATAGAAACCATAACAAATTGTGCCGAGTGTTCTCTAAATATGGGGAGCACGTTTAACCAACAAGAATGAAAAAAAAGGAAGCAAACCAGGCCCCGAAGAATAGCAATTACTTCCCGGATTTTTCTCTCTGTAGTCTTGTGGCACTTCGGTTGCTGGTCGTTTTTTTTTAAGCATGGACATCTTGTACGTGAAAGGCCAGATCAGCAGTGTAGTACAATGGGGTGTTATTGATGTTATATATTGTTCTGATATTGTGTCGTGTAGTGTTCCGGATTTGTTATCTGTTTGTGATTACTATGTTGTATCGTGTTGTATGATATATATGATATTGGGTTGTATTGCATTGGATTGCTTTGCACTGTTGGATGAATTTTCAAGGAAAATAATCAAAACAAAATAGATTTGCTTTTATACAAAGGTAAAAAAATGCTGTTTTTATTTTACTTAATGAAAGTAATTATGATAATAATAATGGTGGTGGTGGTGGTGGTGGTGGTGGTGGTGTGGTGGGGTGGTGGTGGTGGTGGTTGTGGTGGTGGTGGTGGTGATGATGATGATGATGATGATGATGATGATGATGATGATGATGATGATGATGATGATGATGATCGCATTCTTCACGATCTTCTTCGCATTCTTCTCCTTCGCATTCTTCGCAATTCTTCTTCGCAATACTTCTTCCTCTTCTTTGCACTTCTTCTTCGCGATTCTTATTCACAATTCTTCTCCTCTGCAATTGTTTTTCTTCTCAAATCTTCTTTGGAGGTTTTCTCTGCAACTCCTTTTTTTCGTAATTCTCCTTTACAACTCTTCTTCTTCTTTGTAGACGTTTTATTTCTCTATCTATCTATCTATCTATCTATCTATCTATCTATCTATCTATCTATCTATCTATCTATCTATCTATCTATCTATCTATCTATCTATCTATCTATCTATCTATCTATCTATCTATCTATCTATCTATCTATCTATCTATCTATCTATCTATTTATCTATCTATCTATCTATCGATCGATCGATCGATCGATCGATCGATCCATCCATCTATCCATCCATCTGTCTATCTGTCTGTCTGTCTGTCTGTCTGTCTGTCTGTCTGTCTGTCTGTCTGTCTGTCTATCTATCTACCTGTCTGTCTATCTGTCCGTCCGTCCGTCCGTCCGTCTGTCCCGTCGGTCCGTCGTCCGTCCGTCGGTCCGTCCGTCCGTCCGTCCGTCCGTCCGTCCCCGTTCGTCCGTCCGTCCGTCTATCTATCTATCTATCTATCTATCTATCTATCTATCTATCTATCTATCTATCTATCTATCTATCTATCTATCTATCTATCTATCTATCTATCTACACCTACCTACCTACCTACCTACCTACCTACTACCTACCTACCTACCTACCTACCTACCTACCTTTCTGACCATCTAACCCTTAAACTATCTGTCTCTCTTCTTTTTCTTCTTCGTCTTTCTCCTCCTCTTAATGTCCTCCTTCTCCTCCACCTCTTCCTCTTTCTCCTCCTTCCTTCTCTCCTCATCCTCCTTCTCCCCCCCCTCTTCCACAAACTTAACTTCTCCTTTCTTCTTCTTCTTGTTCTCGGT
>JASPKP010007758.1:10000-12374 GCA_030674155.1 Stramonita haemastoma
AAATGCTCCCCAGTTTCTTCTATAAAAAGGGGAAAGTTTAGAAATTTCAAGGGAAAACCCTCTTTCCCTTGGTGCCCCCTTCCAGGCATCACCTTTTTTGGGCCCCTAAGGAAGAAGAGAAAAACCCTTTTTTAGAAGTTCAACCCTGCAGCTTTTTGGGCGATGGCCGATTTTTCCCCCCCAAAAAAGCCCAAAGAACATTTCCTCCCCTTTAAAAATATATATTGAATTTCCCATTTTGAAAATTAAATTTTTTAAGGGGCCTTTCCCTCAGTCGGTTGGGCGACTATGGAATTCGCGCCAAAAGACGGTCATTTGTTTTAGCGACAAAAAGCCGGCTGTTTGGGTGGGGCAGTCCGATGCGGGGGTGGCAGTCCCCCTGTGCAACGATGGCCCGATGGGCTTTTTGAGGGGGCTGGAGCCCCATGCCTTCCGCCCTTGGGTCTCTTTTCGTTTTTCCCGCGGGGTGGGTCTTTTTTTTTCCAAACCCCCCTTCAGTAATTTTTTACATAATTACAAAAACAAAACAGAATCATTCCCCAAAAAATGTTTAAGTAAAGTTTTGAAACAAACTCCCCAAAAGCCTTGTCCAAAAGTGGGAGAAAAACAAATTCCCCATTTAACATGGAGCAAAACACCCTTTCCACCCCCGAAAGGGGTGACAAACCCCATATGGTAATTTGTTCTGTTTAAAACCCCAAAATTGCAAAACAAACCAAACAAAATTTTCAAATTTACAAAATAAAAGGGGTTCCCCCTTGTAAGCAGTCAACAAGCAGGTGCAACCTTTGTCCCTCCCCCCCAAATTAAAAAAGTAAAATCCAAAGGAAAAAAAAAAAGAATTTTTTTTCAACCTGCGAACTAATTTAAAAATTTTTGGGGGGGGTTTAAAAAAACCCTATCAGTAAAATGACCTTTTTTCCGTTTTTCCCCAAAAATAAAAATTTTGTTGAAATTTAAAAAAAAAGCCCTAAACCCCCTCTTCAATTTCCTTTCACTTAAAAAAAAAATTCTTAAAAAACTGTGACAGAAAAAACCCTTTGTGATTACTATACCTAATAAGGGTAAAAAAAATTTCACTCATTTCAGAAAACGAAAATCAGAAAAAACACAAAGAGAGAGAAAAAAAAAGAAAGAGAGAGAGAGAGAGAGAGAGAGAAGAGGAGAGAGAAAAGAAAAGAGAGAAGAGAAAAGAGAGAGAGAGAGAGAGAGAGAGAGAAAGAGAGAGAGAAACTGACAGAAAAAAAAAACTGAAAAATTGCAGATTGGCTCTGTAACTATGACAGCGTCCCCCTTCGACCTCACAGTATGGATTAAAAGCAAATCAGGGCCAGCACTACCCTTTTCCATCGAAGCCATGTCTGTGTTTTTTTTTTCTTCTTTACTAATAATACCAGAGGATGACCTCCTCGTGTTTGGAATGGCAGCAAGCACGTGCCTCGACAGAAGTCAGAAGTGGTGAGAGAAAATGTAGCAGACATGTTCTAAAAGAGAGGGACAGTGGACTGACTGGTTTTCTTGATTAATGATATCATCCATCACCTTAGTGTGTGTGTGTGTGTGTGTGTGTGTGTGTGTGTGTGTGTGTGTGTGTGTGTGGTGTGTGTGTTTACCGATCTTTTGACTCCTCTCTCTCGTCTCTGTCTCTGTCTCTCTCTCTGTCTGTCTCTCTGTCTGTCTCTCTGTCTGTCTCTCTGTCTCTCTGTCTCTGTCTGTCTGTCTTTCTCTCTCTCTCTTTGTTTTTTTTAGGGTTACTGGAGTGTGTTGTTGTGTGTGTGTTGTGTGTGTGTGTGTGTGTGTGTGTGTGTGTGTGTGTCGCACGCGTGCGTGCGTGCTTGCGTGTGTGTGTGCGTGTGTGTGTTGTGTATTTGTGTGAAAAAGCCCAGTATGGTTGGTTTGATAGGATAATGGACCATTTGCCATTTAAAAAAAAGAAATTTTGAGATTATGAGACACAATCAAAGTAATAAAACAAAAACGGTACAGGATTCTATAAGAAGCTCCAACATATGTAGACTAGAATTGAAATGTTAGGAAAAAATAGTTTTAGGTCACAGGTATTTTATTTTCTTTCTTTCTATTTTTTTTTTTTTCTTTCTGTTTTGTATTTATTTCTTTTTTCCCCTCTTCTTCCTTCTTTCCCTTCTTCTTCCCCTTCTTTTTCTTCTTCTTATTTATTTCTTCTTGTTCTTGTTCTTCGTTTCTTCTTGTTCTTTTTTGTTGTTTTTGTTGTTGTTTGTTGTTTTGTTGTTGTTGTTGTTTTTGTTTTCTTCTCTTCTTCTTCTCTCTTCTTTTCTTCTTTTTTCTTCTTTTTCTTCTTAATTTTTTTTCTTTTTGAATTTTTTTCTTTTTTTTCTTCTTTTTTTTTTTTTTT
>JASPKP010007759.1:0-2500 GCA_030674155.1 Stramonita haemastoma
CTGTTTTTTGGGAAAACTCCACCCATTGCAATAAAGTGCTTGGAGAATTTTCGGGGTTTCTTCTCGGCAGATTTGAATTGTTTTGTCCCCCAGAAAGAATATTTTCACCTCAGTTTTTCTTTCTTTTATTTGATTTTTTTCTGAATATTTAAGATCCTTATCTCGAACACGTAGTCCAGGCTTGTTCTGGTTAACAATTTTGAAAGTTTTAAGGTTTGGTTTTTGGTCTTTGCATTGGTCCTTTTAGTTTTGTTGGATGTATGCTCTCTTTTTCTGCTCCTTGTTTGCCCCACTCTACAAAGACCTGCTACAATATCAGGGGGCCAAATATGGAATTATCATTCTTCAACCAGCAAACGATGCCTTATCAATGAAGTATCCCCCGCCAGCATTATGTCCTATTATATATTATGTATATTTGGATATTTCCATGTATGAAAACATTTTTGATTTGTTTTTAAAAGATATGCTCTATATAAATTCCAGTATTATGATATGATGATGAGAGGATGATTGATGATGAAGATGAAGATTATTAGTATTATTACATTATCATTATGTTCTTTTTTGTTCCCAATCAGAGGTCTCAGTTTACCAAGGGTTAATTGCGACCGTTTTTGCCCACCTTTAGGTAACGCTTCCGACTTTATAATTGTTTAAAACTGACAGCAGTATGCATATTTTTGCTTAAAAAAAATTGACATCAGTTTTTACTAGCATGATAGCCCACTTAAATTTTAAAGTCTGTCCCGAGCCTAAGGCTCATCAGCCGGTGCTTTATCCCATTTCTGGGGCGTTAAGCGACTGAGATCCTAGCCCTCCCCCCTGGATGGGGACGCCAGCCCTATCGCAGGGTTAACCCCCAAAAACATTTTTTGGGACCCCCCCCTTTTACACCTGGGTGGGGTGAGAAAATAGCCGTAAGGGCCTTTTCCAAGGGCACAAACGCCAAGCGGAGAGCTGGGTCGAACCCGCAACCTTTAGATTACGAGTCCCAACCCCTAACCACTAGACTACAGCGGCGGCTATGAAAAACCCCCACTAAGTAGGTTTTAATGTGCACACAAGATGTTTGCATACGATCTTCTGCAGGGGGGTCACTAAGGCCTCAGTTATAGTCTCATTCAAAAGACTTTTAAGGGAGTTGAATAAAAAAAAAACATAACCCAATGAAAAAAACAATCACTTAATGGGCATCTCTGTTTAGCTCGAACCGAGGCTTGATTTTGGTGGACAAAACGTGACACAACACCCTAGGCATAGGTTACCGCTCTCCTAACTGACCCCATCCCATATAATTATGAAGACTAGGGTACAAATGAGAGTACCGATGCCAAATTCCCATCCGTGCTGCACATAAAATCCTCTGAGGGAAATAGCTCTACAGGCCTGCGTAAAATCCAAAACTTCAAAATGGACACGGGGTTTTTTCTGACCAAAAAAAAAATAAAGGGTGGACGCAGACGTCTCTTTATAGTCACGTGGTGCTCAATGAAAAGGGGAGGTCACTCTACGTAAACGGCTGGTTGGGGTGAGGGAGGGTGACATAAACCCACATTTCACACAGCCCCGGGAAAACGGGGACAGGGCGCACGGCTGATTACCCGCCCCTAGTTTGTCCTCTCTGCTTCGCTGAGTCTGGCAGCTAGCAGCTCCCAGAGAAGTGCAATAAGGAAGTGGCTGGCTGAAGTTCGATTTTCGTCTTGACAGTTGTAAATAGTTACTGCCACAAGAAGCCATTTTTTTCCTTTAAATTTTTTTTTTTGGGGGGTTCTAAATCGATATCTCCGGTACTAGTCTAAATTTGCCATTGATTTTTTTAAAGTCTATCAAGGGATTTTTTTAGAAGGTCAACATTGATTTTTTTATATATGTTATCAAAGAGTGATATGTTTATACGTAAAGCGACTTCTCTGTAGGTTGTTTCTTTATTGCATTTTTTTTCTCTGTTTCGCTTGCTTTATTTTTGTTGCCTACTTTCTTGTCTTGTTCTCATATGTTTGCTTTTTTGCTCACTTGACCAACTTTTAAAAAAAAACATAGTCATAAAATTTTACTCAAGTAATAAACTCACATACAGCTCAACAAACCAGCCTTTAATTAGCCAAACAACCAGCAAGCAAGTGATCAAGCAGGTCATTAAACAACTGAAGAAGTTGAAATATTTTTGAACGATACTTCTTTCTGGAAGTCAATCGCTGTTTGAATATCTATCCAAAGCTGTTTGTAGTTGCCACGTTATGTGCGGCTAAAAGAAATGACATAACTTTAAATCCACACACTCAACACACACACGTGCTCTGTGTATAGATCAATATCACACGACCTGTGCTATGCATACTTCTGCACTCCTTTTACGCAAAACTGAATATATATCTTGACAGAAACTGATACCTTTTTTTATGTTTTAATGACCTATAAGTATGAATAACAAGAGAAACCAGTAGCTAAATCTTCAGGCGCTTATCAACCAATATTTTGTATTTTATTCATTTGTATT
>JASPKP010007759.1:10000-12374 GCA_030674155.1 Stramonita haemastoma
ATTTGTTCCATGTGTCTAGAAAATAGCCTTTCTATGAAAACTGACCTTGTCATCTCTCTCACCAGGTGGGCTTGCTAATGCATAGACTTCACATCACAAGACAAATGATTCCCAAAACTGACAAATACTATTGTCTCTAAGAGTGCAAGTAAGTTAGAACAATTTATTTATCTATTTATTGATTTATTTATTGATTTATTGATTTATTGATTTATTGATTTATTATTTCTTTCTTTCTTTCTTTCTTTCTTTCTTTCTTTTTCTTTCTTTCTTTCTTTCTTTCTTTCTTTCTTTCTTTCTGTCTTTCTTTCTTTCTGTATTCTATTATATCGAGGATAATGGGATAAGCGCTCATGTGCTTTTTTCATCCAGTCCCTGTGTGTATGCAGTTGTGTGTAAATATTGTCATCTGCTCCCACCGGCACGCACTGGCCTACTCTTACGAAAAGTGGAACAGGATTTAACGTGTGTGCAAGATGTTCTGCGCGCGTTCGCCACACCTACGGGGCCTCGGTTTACACTCTCATCCGAAAGACTTTTGGGGAGAGTGGAGTCAGCACTGATGTTAACACTCCAGAGAAAAATATCCCTCTTGACCTGGAGTCGAACTCAGGTCGTCAAATTGCGAGCGCAATGTTCTGACCACTAGGCTATCCCGTGTCCTTTTAATCCAGTTAGCGACAAGAAATTCACTTAAGGACATTGCAGTACACGTGCCTTGGAAAGGAGATGGTGACGTTCTAAAACTATTGATTGTGGCGGTGATGGAGGGTGGTGACTTTGAGAAACAGACAGGAGATACAGGCTGTAACAAATGATATAGTGCATAAAGCAACATAGAAAGTATCCCAAACTGGAATTAAGTCACTATGCAACTCATACCTGTAACATTACACGATCAAAAAACATCATGACAGAAAATTCCACCGGACAAGCTATCTATCAGCTAGATAATTATATAGCCCATAAATTAATTTGTAATCGCTTGGTATTTCTTGTGCCATCCATACTCTTTCTCATTCTGAATCTAATATTTTGTGAAATATGGTTTATATCCTGTTGTGTATGTGCATGTGGGATCTAATATTATATATACTCTGATATGAATAACTTTAAGGGGAATAATTGTGATCAGAAACTTGACTACGCTGACTCCAGAGAAAGTATGTCTATGAGTCTACAGTTAAATTCGGGGGGGGGGGGGGGAGGGGGGGGGGGGGGTAAATAGTTTTTCCTCGGCTAGAGCTCTGAGGGATTACTAGTGATGAGGCTTTGCATAATAATTATGCGATCGTTTTCCTGGTCTTTCTACCCACCACCAGTAAGGTAGCCACACTCCCACTTGGGGAATATTGTTTCTTTTTAAAAATCACTTTGACCACTGATCGCATGGTGGTTGGTTAGTGACTTCAAGACGCAAAACCACACAAAAGTTTTTTAAAATGGAGGATTCAAACTTTTCTGCTCAACACCCCCGTTTTCTCCATGCTTCACTGATTGCGAGGGGAGAAACAAAAACCCCCGCAGCAGTAAAATTTCTGTAAAAAACGCGGATTGGCTTGATTGGGTTTCAGACTTTTCCTTTTTGACAGTTTGACAGTTTGTGTCTACCCCGCCAAAAAACACCGGGTTCTTCCTGCTCATTTTTTTTCAAATGGAGTTTTCAGTTTGGGGTTTAGTGTGTGGTGTGTGTGTGTGTGTGTGTTGTGGTTGTGTGTGTGTGTGGGGGGTTTTTGTGGGGTGTGTTTTAAAAGGGTGCTAAAACAAAAAACTGGGGGGGGGGGTGTGGGTGGGGGGGGGTGGAAGGGTGGGGGTGGGGTGGGGTTGGGGTTGTCAACTTTGTTTTTACTTGGGAGTTCGACACGTTCATGAGGGGGGTTTTTATGTAAAGGTGCCTGTCGGGGTTTTTCTTCTTCGTGTCACTCTGTGTGTGCAAAATTTGACACCTTCCTTTCCCACAATTTTTGGGGGCTTTCTGTGTGTTTCTTCTGTCCCTCTGTCTTTGTCCCCTTGTTTCTGCTGTCTGTCTCTGCTATCTTCTTTGTCTTTGTCCCGTTCTCTTTCTCTGTCTCTCTCTGTCTCTTTTTGTCTCTCTGTCTATCTGTCTTCTGTCTCTGCCCTCTGTGTGTCTCCTCTCTCTTCTGTATATCCCCCCCCCCCCCCCCCTTTTCTTCGTCTTGTCTCTGTTCTGTTCTGTCATCTCTGTGTGTTCTGTATTTTCACTTCTTCCTCTTACCCCCCCCCCTTTTCTCTTTCTCTTCTCTGCGCCTCGCCTCTCTACCTCCCTCCTTTTCCCCCTCTCTCTCTCCCTCTCTCCTCTCCCTTCTCTCTCCCTCCTTTTTCCCCCCCTTCCCCTCCCCCTCCTCTCTCCCTC
>JASPKP010007760.1:7500-12372 GCA_030674155.1 Stramonita haemastoma
TACCCAGGCTTTGCGCTCTAAAGACTAGAGCGCAACTCCATAGTCTTCCGAGACTGATGAGTGCCTACTACTACTATGTGTTATGTGTGTGTGTGTTTGTGTGTGTGTTTGTGTGTGTATGTGTGCGTGTGTGTGTTCTCGTGTGTGTGTGTGTGTGTGTGTGTGTGTGTGTGTGTGTGTGTGTGTGTGTGTGTGTGTGTGTGTGTGTGTGTGTGTGTGTGTGAGACGACCAGTACACACTTAACATTTGTGTCTAAGACTCTGTGTGTCTCTACTGACTTGAAGTATATTTTATTTTTTTTAAAAAGGAGAGATTGATGGAGGCCCCTATTGATACTTTTAGTTGTGTGTAGAGAGAGAGACGCTTTGACACTTTTTTGAGGCAACTTCGGTCTCTGAACTCTGAAAGGGTTTCGTGGTATTTTAGCCTAAGGCCACACTACAACTAAACTGGTGAACACGGTAGAGCAATACGAGAATACTTTATGTTAGTAAATTTCAAACATACAAAAACCAAAACCCTAGAAGAAAACAATTAACAGGGAAGTCTGAAGCAATAACTGCTTAAAGATCAAGACACATTGATAGGAAACTCGTTAGCTGCAACATACACATGGGATCAACCCTGGTCGTAAATTCTACTTCGAAATCCAGAATTAAAGTTGTCATTTATCTTTTAAATGAACTGAGTCCTTACAGGCTATGACGGGTGGATATATCAACTACCGTTACTGGTAATGCCTCGCTTTTGTGCACACCTTGTTGGTGCCATAAATATTGTGAGTTTTAAGTTATTTTCACACAAGGTGTTGCAGACGACATACAAATGTATTAGAATTAAGAATAAGCAACAAATTAATTATTTAACAAAAATACTTGGGTACCGATTCCAATGTTCCCGATATAAAGGAAAGAATAAAAGATATTGTCATCATAATTTGTTTCGTGTGCACTTTCGGTTTCATAACAGTATCTCTGGACTAACATATACCAATAAAACAATACAACACCGACCAGTCTATATACTTCATACAGGGTACTTATTATTAATTATTCAAGTAGTGGTAACCGATTTTCACACGATTTTCAATAGGTCAGAAGTCCACGTTACTGACATTGTTATCATAGTAAAAAAACAGGTGAGAGAGAGAGAGAGAGAGAGAGGAGAGAGAGAGAGAGAGAGAGAGAGAGAGAGAGAGAGAGAGAGAGAGAGAGAGGAGAGAGAGAGAGAGAGACAGAGACAGAGAGAGAGACAGACAGACAGACAGACAGACAGACAGACAGACAGACAAACAGACAGAGACAGAGACAGAAGACAGAGAGTGTGTATGTCTGTGTATGTGCGTGTGTGCGGCGTGCGTGCGTGTGTTGTGTATGTGGTTCATGCGTGTTGCCGTGCATCGTGCGTTGCGCTGGTGGTGTGTGTGTAGTGTGTAGGCATGTGTTGCTGTGCATGTGCTTGTGCATTAAGGGTGATTGGTGTAGCTTGCATGCCTGAGCTGTTCAATGCTTACAGACTTGTGCATGATAATATTGGTACGATTCTGCGCGTAGATTGAAGACATGGTTGGAGTCTGCACTCAATGCGCTGTATATATATATCTATACAGATCTACAGGATTCTATTACAGACAAGCACGCTTGTGCACATGCTGACGTGTGTGTGTGTGACTGAAATTAACAGACAAAGACACATAGACTCACACATACACACAATATTCACGCACGTGCATGTACGCGTTCACGCACGTAAACATACACACACACACAATCCACACATACATACACACCTCCCTACCCCTGCCATCCCCCCCCCTCACATCCACACACACACACACACACACACACACACACACACACACGCACTCACACTTTTGTACATGCTTTTACAGACACTTAGACACAATGCAAAAAAACAGAGACATAAAACAAACGAGACAAAGAGACAGACAAGACAAACAGAAGACGACAAAAATCAAACTCCACACACATACACACACACACACACACACACACACACACACACACACACACACACACACACACACACACACACACACACACACACACACACACACACACAGGGAAAGAAGAGGCAGAGAGAGAGAGAGAAAGAGACAGAGACAGACAGAGACAGAGACACAGAGACACAGAGACAGAGACACAGAGACAGAGACACAGAGACAGAGAGAGCAACAGAGGCACAAAGAGAGACAGAGAGACAGAGAGACAGAGACAGACAGACAGAGGGACAGCGGCAGAGACACAGAGAGAGGGTGAGGGGGGGGGGGGGGGGGGCACAGTCACAGTGACGCAGAGAGAAAGTGTCTGTGAAATATTCATACTTTACGGTGTACTTAGGCGCCCTTTATCATCGACTGGCGTGGACGTTGTGTTGTATTTACGTGACAAAACCCTATCTCTGCCTGACTCCCAGTCAGAAAAATGTCCACATACATACATACATACAGAGAGAGAAAGAGAGAGAGGTGGGGGGCGGGGGGCAGAGGGAAAGAGAGGGTGGGAGACAGAGAGAGAGAGGGAGATAGAGAGAGAGAGAGAGAACAGGCAGATAGAAGAGAGAGAGCGAGAGAGAGAGAGAGAGAGAGAGAGAGGAGAGAGGAGGAGGGGGGGGGGGGGGGGGTATTAGAGAGTAACAGAAAGGCAGACAGACAGACAGACAGAAAGATAGAGAGAGAGATAGAAAGAGAAGATAGATAAATAGATAGATAGATAGATAGATAGATAGATAGATAGATAGATAGATAGATAGATAGATAGATAGATAGATAGATAGATAGATAGACATAAAGATGGATAGAGAGATAGAAAGAGAAGATAGATAGATAGATAGATAGATAGATAGATAGATAGATAGATAGATAGATAGATAGATAGATAGATAGATAGATAGATAGATAGATAGACATAAAGATGGATAGAGAGATAGAAAGAGAAGATAGATAGATAGATAGATAGATAGATAGATAGATAGATAGATAGATAGATAGATAGATAGATAGATAAATAGATAAATAGATAGATAGATAGATAGATAGATAGATAGATAGATAGATAGATAGATAGATAGATAGATAGATAGATAGAAAGACAAACAAACAGACAGACAGAAAGACAAACAAATAGACAGACAGACAGACAGTCAGACAATCAAACTGACGAAGAGAAACGAAACGACAGGGAAATGACCATTTATTTTATGAGGGTAAAAGATTAAACACAACGATCTTATTAAATTTCATCCCGCACAAATAGGGAAAGACAGAGACAGAGACGGAGACAAAAACAAAGACAAAGAGACGGAGACAAAGAAGCAAACAGAGCTAAGCAGTGAAGTCTGAGAGAGATACACACACACTGACACACTAAGACAAACGAAGAAAGAATAAGACATCAAAAAAACACATAGAAAGAGAAATGGTAGTTTCCAAGGGTTTTTTCCAAACGCCGTCTTCTGCTTCTTGATGTCGTACCATAACCCTGTGTAAGAGTTTACTGTGTCACAGATGCATAAAAAAACTCGATCATCTACAAAGTACAAAGATAGTAAAAGAAAAGATGACACTGAACGATACAAAACGACGACCAAAAAGACATAAAAAAACTAAGAGAAAAAAAACGAAAACAGCAACGAAAAACAGCGACACGACAAAAAGGACAAAACTGACCAGCCAAGACACAACAATACCATATATCCCAATCTCGGTGATGACGAAGACCCCCAAAAATATCCCTTCCCCAAGAATCCTCTCTGGGATGCATGGGAAAAGAGGGGCACCTGTCCTTGTCCTAAAAAGGCCCCTTTTGAGTAAAAACCCCAACACACACACACACCACACAAACACACCACACCACACACAAAAACCACAACACACAAAAACCACAACACACCCCCCTCTCTCTTTTGCTGTCTGTCGTCTGTTGTCTGTCTGTCTGTCTGTTGTCTGTCTTTTTTTCCCTCTTCTCTCTCTCTCTCTTTCTCCTCCTCTACTCTCTCTCTCTCCTCCCTCTCTTCTCTCTACTGTTAAATCTTCTGGGGCAACTGATGGGGGAAGGGTTTTTCCCCCCTTCGTTGCTAGTAAAAACCAAAAAACAGCTCTGCCCACACGTCCATAGATTAAAAGATATGTGCCTTTTCATCAGGGGTAGCAAGTCAGGAACACCGCCCGTAGGGGGAGGGGGTTGGGAGGGGGGGGGGTAAAGGAGGGGGGGAGGGGAGGGAGGGGGGGGGTTGATGTTTAAGCCCCAGGTACACCTTGATGTCAACTGGCTTCATTTTCGTTTGCCATTTTCCGTACCTTTTATAAAATGCAGCTTCTTTTCGCTAAGCGTAACTACAAAAAACACACACCCCACCTACACCCACACACCCATACACACTACACACAAATACAACACTTACAACCCCCAAATAACCCCTCACGCGTAAACCACACCCCCCACACACCACCCCTCACCCCATAAAACAAACATACACCACAAAAAAACACACAAATACACACACAAAATGACACACGAAAAAACCCCTAAACCCCACACTAACAAACACATTCAATACGTAGAAATAGCAAGTCATCACAGAGAAGGGGCAGAAGAAGAAAGACGAGACAGAGAGGACAGAGAACAAGAGACAAGAAAAACAAAGATGACGGGAGAGAGAGACAGAGAGAGAACCGAAGTCTAAACCAAAATTTAAGTACTGCCTTGGGGCCACAAAAAATTAATGGTTGGTGTAGGAAAATTGACAAGAAAGAAGAAAAGAAGAGAGGGGAAGAGAAGAGAGAGAGAGGAGAGAAGAGAGAGAGAGAGAGAGACGAGAGGAGAGAGGAGAGAGAAAAGACAGACGACAAC
>JASPKP010007761.1:0-12372 GCA_030674155.1 Stramonita haemastoma
CAGGAATAAAAAAAATTTTTAAAAAAGGGGGCCTGAAGGGGCGGCATCTTCCCCGGGGGACACCCCTAATTTCACCCCGAAAATTTTCTGGGGGGACAAAAAAGGGTTTTTTTGCCACCCTTTTTGACAAAGCTACCCCCTTCCCCAAAAACCCCGGGAAAAAATTTTGCCCTGTTGTCGTTTGTACCAAGGTCCCCCCTTTTTTGTGTCCGCATGAGGGCCAGGTTTAAAAACAAGGGTTAGTGTTAGAGTTAGCAAAAACAGTTAGCATGCTTGGGGTAAGGCTTTTGGGGTCAGTCGTCTGAATCAGGGGGCCCAAAAAGGGTAAACAAAAGGGTACATATGTAGAAAAAAGGGTATGGGTTATTTAAAAAAAAATTTTTTACAACCCCTACCAGCTTAGGCTGTTTTTTGGGATTTTTGGGACAAATTTCAGTTCTGCATCAGCGAGTGGTTTTTTTCCCCCGGTTCATTTTTTAAAACCAGTTTCGTTAAATTTTCGAGAAATATTTAACCCAAAATACAAATAATGGCCAAGTAAGAAAAAAGCCTTTCTAAAAGCCCCCCCTTTTTCTTGCATTTCTAGTGACCTAACATATAATAAGGCTCAGAGGATAACATCCCCCCCCCCCCACTGTCTGACCTGGAACACTCTTAGAAATCTGCAGATAGCTGATGGCATTGTTCTTAGAAGCATTAACAATGAACTCCAAGCTAGACCTTCACTGAAAAAACGGGAAATAAGTTTTAATCCTTTGAAAAAAAGAAAACCCCAAAAGTTTCTGCAAATCCCCTGTCCGACCACAGAACTATAAGTCAGTGGGCAAAAAGTGATTATGAAAGATGATGTAGAAAAAGAAAACTGGCTGGTTTGGTTAAATTCTTTGCCCTTCATTTTAAAACCACCGCACTGTGGCTGGTTTGGGAAAAAAATAATGGATGTCCGTCCAGCTGTATTTTATGGGCTTACAACATTGAGGAGCTTCTTGGCTCAAGAGTTTCCTGACAAATAAAGTGATTCCATTATTCCTTTTTAAAAAAAAAATAGTAAAAGCTGATAAAGAAAATTAAACACTAAAATTATCGGCTCAACAAGACTAAAACAATTTTCTTCAATTATCTATTACCCCTGTTTATCAAAACAAAACATTGATCCATGACTGAAAATGAATGTAGGGAACTGACAGGATGAGTTAAGGCGAACAAAAGCAGGCTGAACTGGCGATACCCCCATACTGTTTCAGGCATAATAAAATTACCTCAAACTTAAAAAAAAAGAAAACTGCCTTCCTCTGTCAGCTCTCTTTAACCCCTTTTCCATTCAATTTACACACCTCTCTTCACAGGTAAAAAGTCCCCCACAACAACAACAGCACAACCTCTTTCCCCTCACTTCCTCTCTCTTTTAAAAAGTTCTTTCAGTCACTTGTGCCTAACCAACGTTCAGAAGTGAAACTGCCCCGTGCAGAGTGACCTGTGCATTCTAAGTGGTTTGACTCTGAACACATTTGTCTCAGTGCTGTTGCTCTAGTGTGTGCTGAGGCAGCACTCAAAGTGGGACTTGCAAAAATGTATATGCAGTTGGATAAATGCGTTTGTTGTGAGTGATGATGAAAATGTAGCGTTGGTTTGTGTGAAGTGTTCAGTTTTTGTGCACACCCCCCTCATGCTTCGTGGAACTTTTTTTTACCCAGGTTTTGCATGATTTACATACACACCATACCATATCGTTTATTAGCCCCTAACCAACCACGAAGCCATACCAGGGCTGTCACCTCATTCAGTTTTCAGGGGCTCCAGTAACTTTCAACTTCAGGCTCAAAACCAACACTTTATCCAATACTTTCAAATATCTAAACCACCACACTTGAAAAAATGACAATACTTAAATCATTTCATTCCTTAAGGCAAAATAAACCAGTTGTGCTGAGGATGCCAGCCATTTCACTTAATTTACATCCCAATTACAGAAAAAAAAAATAAAAAAAGAAAAACATGTTTCAAGTACAAAAATATACATAAAAAGTGCCACATGGGCAAATACCAACTGCAGAATGGACACCCTTGTGCCCATCCTAGTGTCTAAGTTCACTACCTGGTCACCAGAACGAAAAAAACGCACTGGCAAAAGTCATATAATGAAAGCAGAATATTGTTTTCAAAGATTTGGCAAAGAAAAAAGGCAGGAGAGTGGGGAGGCTGGGAAGGCAAAAAATAAGCAAGAGATATGATAGAAAGGTAAGGAAAAAGAAGAGAAACAAAAGGTGAAATAGAAAAGTGGAAATTTCTTGCACAGAATTCCAGAAGGTGGGGACGCTATTTATACCGACTCACATGCAAGTTCCACAAAGTATTGGAGGTTTTGCACAAGTACATACCACTCCCGGGTTTCATGTTGCTGTTTTCCCCATATTCCACAAAGTATTGGAGGTTTTGCACACGTACACAGCACTCACGTTTCAGTCAATTTTTCCCCGTCGTGTCACTTCCACTGAGTATTGGAGGTTTTTGCACAAGGATGTGTTGTGGGTATTCTTGGTGACTGAAGGGGTATACATCAATGAAATGTCCTTAATGATGGACAAAGGAAGCAACCTCCTGATGCACTGTGGTGTCCTTGAAGCTGGTGATGTCCTCCTCCTTCTGGAGACAAAAACATTCTTATAAGGGCTTGGTTGCTCCATAGAGTTTTATAGCATATTTTCTTAAACTTTGTCAACAAGTCACCTAGCACGTAGCCAGACAACAAAGATGAAAGAGTGTGCGTGCAAGCGTGCGTGCATGCTGTGTGCACGTGCACAAACACGCATCCCTTTTTCTCATCCCAGTAAAAGTAAATTTGAATCTTATCTCCTATGATCTTTGTACATGCCAGACAGGCCAAAACCACTGCTGCATCAGAGAGAGTGGGATTGGGTGGGTGGGTTTTTATTTTTATTCTTTTATATTGAGGATAATGGAATAAAGCACTTGTGCTTTTTTACATTCATCCCCGTGTGTATGCAGTTTTGTAAATGTCATCTGTTCCCACCGGCACACGATGGCCTACTCTTACAAAAAGCGGAACAGGATTTAACGTTGCGCATGATGTTCTGCGTGCGTTCGCACACGTGGCCTCCCTTTACAGTCTCATCCAATAGGACTTTGGGGGAAGAGTGGAGTCAGCAGGGTGAGTGAGTGAGTGAGTAAGTGAGTGAGTGTGCGCGTATGTGCTTATGTGTCAATATATTAGCCTGTACTACTACTATGATGAACTGCGGAAGAAATGGGCACATACTAACTGGGCAAAATGGACAACTCTTCTGCTATCCTACAACACATTGGATAAGCACAGCCAGTATACTGATAGTTTAAATACATCTTTTACACATGCAATTTTATCAGCAGTTAATGAGTCTATCCCTAAATGTAATGACTCACATCTCATGAAAATATTAAAAATGTGTGATGGAATGATAACTGTCAAAAAGCCCCCAAAAAAAGGGATAGCTTATAAGAAATAGATCAAAATCAATTATACATTTTTTTTTTTAAAAGCTCAAGATAAACTGAATGATTTGAATGAATGCTGTATGAGCGACAGAGTGAGACAAATTGTAAGTAATGGTACACACAGGTAGCAAAATATTTTGAACTCCTCTATTCTCAAAAGCGCTACAGAGTACCCAAGTCTAAACCCCTGCAATACAAAAGAACGCATAGATGTATTGTCCCTTATACTGTTTGTCATAGTTTCACTTTTTTCTCCTTTTTTGTGGTTGTCTAAATTATTTTTTATCAGTTAATGTGTACTTTCGTATCTGGGGTCAAAATTTCTATTTTAAAAAGTCTGATTGGCAGGTCTCCTACATGCAAAAAGACTCCTGATATTTCCTAGACTATTCTCACAACTGTTTCAGACTCCCAGGCTCATGTACAAACCCTAAATATACTAAATGACTCTGTAGATTCACTGTGCATGAGTAATGAGTATGATATATCTTGGAATCCATTACATTTTTGTCTCAGGTTGTGTACCTGTTTTCAGGAGGTAGGCCTAGGGTATCATGTACATTCTGACTGCAGTAAAGACCATGGTGTTTGTAACACTTTTGCTCTAACAGTTTTGGTTTTTTATAAAGAATGCAATCACTTTTGCTGTGGTGCTGATAAAAATTTCATGGATTTTAAGAAATTTTATTTTAAAGGCATTCTTCATGAAAGCAAGATGGCCAGTAAAAACAAGTACAGTACATACAGAGAAGAGTAAATAAAACCATACCTGTTCTGTCCCTGGTGACTTGTCCACAGCAGATTCTTGGGCACAGGATTCTGGCTCCATAGCTCCTGAAAGCAGTAAGTAGTTTCAGTAAGCTCAGAGACAACAACAGTTTTAATTCAAACACTTTTACATGTTTACATGTACATCAGTGAATTAACATTACTCTTAAGGCATTGTCTTCTAACATTAAAAAAAATTACAAACTATATGTATGAATTTCTTTTTTTCTTCATATAATCAAGTATTTGTATTCTCAATTTTGGATGTGTGATTTAAATGCAGTAAGTTGCTCTATAATTTGTTTCTTTATCACTCTGAAAATCCTGACCTGCACAAAACAATCTCCTAACTTTTAACCTCCCCCCCCCCCCCCCTCTTTTTTTTTTTTAAGAACTCATATTTGACAGAAATTTAAAAAGCTATTTATTTGTCTTTTCTTTTATATCAAGGATAATTGAATAAGAACCTGTGTGCTTTTTTTTTTTTTTTTTTTTTACATCCAGTCCCCGTGTGTATGCAGTTTTGTCATTTCTGCCATCTGTTCCCACAAGTACACAATGGCCTACTCTTTTGAAAAGCAGAAGGAAACACTAACAAACAAAAAAAGAAGTGTGGGAAACAAGACAGAAATGCAGAGGATGACAGACTGGCATAGACACAGGCAAAGATAAATGCTGCATCATAGAGAGAGATCAATGACAAACACCTATCTACCTGATCATGTTCTCGATACTGACATGGGGATATGCTGGATGGTGTTGTGGTTCCTTGGCAAGTGACTCCAGTCCAGTGGCTCCTGTAAGCACGTAAGCAGTCATCAGTAATGGGAAAAATAAAATACTAAAGGCTTTTTGGCTGAAATATTACCCAGCTTTCAAGACATGGTCACTTGTTTTGTCATTTGCTTTATTTGCTAAAATATTAAGTATTACTTTTTTATATCCCTTTGAACCAGAATAAAATCAAAATTATTCTTTTAAAAACATTGATCAAATTTATCATTTAATTCGTAGATTGAATTATGAAAATATTAATTCAATGTTATGATTTCATAACAAAATAAATTGATCTATATTCAAAAACATAATCACTGTTTCATATTTTTGCTTCATTATGTCAAATACCTAAATGGGTCAATTTCACTGTATTTTTAATTTTATTGGTTGAAATATCAAAATGATTCAATGCTATGATTTATTTTATTTTTATTTATTTATTCTTTTACAAAAAAAAGAAAAAAAAAATGATAAAATATTTCACTCAACTCCAAGATCAGACTAATGTGCTCCCTTGTCATATCCATATTCCTGTATGCCTGTGGA
This sequence comes from Stramonita haemastoma, assembly GCA_030674155.1. Taxonomy (NCBI): domain Eukaryota; kingdom Metazoa; phylum Mollusca; class Gastropoda; order Neogastropoda; family Muricidae; genus Stramonita; species Stramonita haemastoma. The sequence continues at coordinate 5,584 of JASPKP010007761.1, forward strand.
TCATGGATCCTGACTGTGATTTGGAGAGAAGAGTACAGGCAGTAGAGATGAGATGCTTCTGGAGACTCCTTGGCATCTCCTACAGAGACCACATAAGCAACCAAGATGTGCATAACAGAATCCAGCAGACCATTGGTCCCTACAAAAATCTTCTATCAATTGTAAAGAATGTAAACTTAAATGGTATGGGCATGTCACAAGATCAAAAGGACTTGCAAAAACAATACTGCAAGGCACTGTCCAAGGAGGAAGAAAAAGAGGCAGACCAAGGAAGGGATAGGAGGACAACATCAGCGAATGGACAGGCCTAGAACTCAACAAAATTTTGAGAAAGGCAGAACAGAGAGAGGAATGGAGGGAACTGGTTGTCAAGTTTTTCAAGGGTAGATTTTATCTTTTATATCGAGGATAATGGAATAAGCACTTATGTGCTTTTTAACATCCAGTCCCCATGTGTATGCAGTTTTTTTAAATCATCTGTTCCCACTGGCACACAATGGCCTACTCTTACGAAAAGTAGAACAGGATTTAAACGTGTGCGCAAGATGTTCTCTGTGCGTTCGCACACGGGGCCTCGGTTTTTATAGTCTCATCCGAAGGACTTTTGGGGAGAGTGGAGTCTGCACTGATGTTAATTCCAGGGGAAAAAAACCCCCTCAAACTAGAATCAAACCCAGGTCATCAAAATTGCAAGTGCAATGTTCTGACCACTAGGCTATCCCGTCCCCCCCAATGAAAGAGAGAGAGAGAGAGAGAGAGAGAGAGAGAGAGAGAGAGAGAGAGAGAGAGAGAGAGAGAGAGGAGAGAGAGTATATTTTGTGGTGTGTGTGTTGTGTGTGTTGTGTGTGTGTGTGTTGTGTGTGTGTGTGTGTGGTGTGTGTGTGTGTGTGTGTGTGTGTGTCGCGCGCGCGCGCGCGAGATAGAGAGCGAGCATAAATTTGATATGTTAATTCTAATAGTTTGTGGACAGTTGCATGCGTGTAAATGATTTGAATACAAGCACTTCGATTTGTTTGCTTAACAAGATTTAGCGCTATATAAAATACCATACATCATCATTAATCATTATTATTTATTATTATTATTATTGACTTTTCAAAACATCACTGTTTCATGTTTTAGTTTCATTAGGTCAAATACCTAAACGAGTCACGTTCCTTCTTTGAAACTTGATAAATTCACAGTTATTCTTTAAAGATGCTTCCATATTTATATAACCCCATTTTCTTTTTCATCTGACATATTACCTCTACGTAGTGTGATCATTCCACTCCCCCCCAAGATGTTCATTATGGCTGTTGTTCCACTATGACGCCCATTCCTTGTCACTTGATTCCATTCACCCCCATGGTTCCTGAAAATAAAAAAAATAAGCTACACTGAAAATTCCTTTGCTTACTTGGCTTACACATGACATTCATCTAATAATTTCATTTTGAAACAATGAATTAATAATGTACTTTACAGATCTTTTATTCTTTACAGCCCTTGTAAAAATTCACCATTGTATTATTTGCTTGTATTATTTGCTTAGGTATTAAACGACTTAACATTTTCAAAGATTAAATCCACAAAGATTACTGCAAAACAATGTCATAATCAACCCCTTAATTGAAATTAAATGCATCACGGTGCCTAAGATCTCAAAATCACCAATGAACCCGAGATAAGAAATATCCTACTTTTCAGACTGCATAGATATTTCATTCAAATCATTTGAATGACAAAGGATCCTTTTACTCTTCAGACTGCATAGTTTATTTCATTCAAATCATTGAGTGACAGAGGCTTCCTTTTCTTACCTGTACTTGGTTCTCCTTCATGCTGGTGAGCAGGCTGTCAGTGATGTGTGCTACTTGACAGTAGTTTTCTCTGTTAACAAATTTTTCAGCATTGCATTAAACATTTTCAAAATGATATACATGCCCCCTCTCCTAGAAAAAAGACAAACGTGGCAAAAGACAGACAGAAATTGCAGGCAAAGGTAAGTGCCAGGTGAAAAACAAACAAAAATGGCAGACAAAAGACAGAAATGGCAGACAACAGACAGACAGAAATGGCAGATAAAAAACAGAAATGCCAGATAAAAGACAGGCAGATATGGCAGATAAAAGACAGGCAGAAATGGCAGATAAAAGACAGGCAGAAATGGCAGATAACAGACAGACAGAAATGGCAGATACACAAATGCAAACAATCATGCAATGACAGAAAAACCATTGGATGGGGGCAGAATAAAAACAACCTGAACACTACAGTATTTAAATAACTTACAGATATGCACAAAGATCAGACAAGACAGAAAGATGTAAAAAATGGATTCATCTGTACCTTATGGCTGAAGTGATGAAGAAGGCTCATGATAGTGCTGGGTCTGCCTAAATCTGTCCAAACCACATCTAAATCCTGGTAAAAGATATCACCATTCAGAAAAAAACATAAGCTGCTGGTCCTGCTTTCAAACCAGAAATGTCAGTACTGCTGGAAAGGCTGAATACAGACCACCCTGGAAAACAAAACTGTTGCCTGCTGTAATGCTCGTGTCCCTCTGAATAACCATCTTGGTCAAGGGACTATGAAGATGATAACCATCTGGGTCAACAGACTGATGATGATTTTGATGACTATGATGACGATGGTGATGATGTCCTTCAATAATCTCTTACAAGAATGTTTCTTCATTTGTTTTTGTTTAGTTATTCTTTGGTTGGGGAGTTTTGCACTTGGTTTGCCTGATTTGGGGTTTGGTGGGGCGTGGAGGGTTGTTGTTTTAGTTTAAGTTTTCTTTTTTTACTACTGAGCAGTTTTTATTGTGTTTTTTCCCATTATTGGTTTGGGGGTTTTTTGGCGTTTTTTTGTTGGGTTTTTTTTAAAGGTTTATTTGTTTCATTTTATTTTAGTTTATCATGTTCATCTATGTCATGTTTGTTTGTTTTTTTGTGTTTTTTTTCCATTTCATTTTAATGGGTTATTTTTTTTATTTGTTTCTTTTAATTCATCTCACAGGTTTAAAGTTTCATCATGTGGCAAGCACCAGTGCAGCTGTTCTCACATCACTCATTCCAAACTTACCACACAACAGCTGTATCCAGGCAAATCCCACTGTACTCAAAGCCTGAAGAAGTTGACCTGGAGCTTTGTTTACAGGCAGGACTATAACATGGCCATCAGCCAGGGGAGTCCTTGCAGTGCGGTTTCTTTCCTCCCTATTTCAATTTCCATTTTAGTTTTCTTTTTTGATTCCTTTGCTTTGTTTTACTTTTCGTGTTTTGAAGTGGCTTTTGTTTGGAGTCTTGCATTGAGTGCTCCATTTGGTTTGGGTTTTTTTTGTTTTATTTAATTTTCAGTTATGTTTCTCCTTTTTAATTCATTGGTTTATTTTCCGTTTTGATTTATATTGTTTTTCATTTTTGTCTGTCTTTTGCAATGTACTGCCTTGCATTGCAATTCATTTTATCTCAACTTTGTGTTGACCCATCTCACAAATTTTTTTTTTAAGTTGTCTCTGCTGTAGCTCAGCCTTATGCATCAACTGTACAAGCACTAGATTAAAAGTATCACAATTCAACAGTCCAAGACCAGCAAACCTGGTCCCAGACATCAAGTCAACAAGCCCTTCAAGTCTTTATGCAAAAGTATTTTGTTTTATCATCCCCTTGTCCTTACCTCAACAGAGATCCTAAGAAAGAAATACATACAGTAAAGGTGTCCTGAACTCTGCAGGACTGTAGTGCTGACACCTTCATCCTTGTATCCTGGTGACAAGGTCCATCACAGCCAGGCAGTGTCTGTTAACAGGCATAAACATGTGTGTCACTACATGGGACTGTAAAAGCAGAGAGAGAGAGAGAGAGAGAGAGAGAGAGAGAGAGAGAGAGAGAGAGAGAAGAGAGAGAGAGAGAGAGAGAGAGAGAGAGAGGTGCATGTTTCTGTGTGTACTAGCTTTCCATGTAAAAAGAAGATAGACATATCTTCTGCAGGCAATTACCTTTGCATCTTTAGTAATAAATCCTCTTTATTTTGACTGATGAATTACCATAAAATTTGTATATATATTAAAAGTACACACACTGGCTCATAGTTAACACTTTATTTTTCTTTTATAATGGGTCAAAGAGAAACACTGGCTGTAATACTGTGTATGCAATCTGCATCATGTTGAATTGAAAAATGGGTGTGATATTTTGCATGCATTTTGTAGTGCAAAAATTATGGCTCTGTTGGGATTGAGCTGCTTAACAAGTCAAATCAATCCCTTTTATTTTCCAACATCAAGTTCTAAAACACTCTGTCATTCCTTTCATAGTTTGAATCATACTCAATTTTGCTTAACATCTTGACCCCCCCCCCCCCCCAAAAAAAACCTGAAGAACCAGCCAGGGCTGCTGCCTTGGATGACATGAACATACACAGAATATAATTTTGTCATCTGCAAAAGGGATGGGCTTTGCAAGGAAATTATTTGGGGTTTTCCCCATTACTTTGTAGCTTAAATTAAAGTTTGGCAGCCCAGAACTATGAATAAATGTTACGAATTTCATCCCAAATTATCTAAATTTTGGAACAGATGACAAAATTCATAGAATGCATCACACTGGTGTCCTGTTTAGACACCTCCACAATCAGTATGCAGCTACTTCAACAGTTTACTTGAGTACGACTTTGGCCGGCAAACCTCCTAGACCCAAACCCTAACCATGGCATTGGTGAACCAGGACGAAGAAATCTCGCTGAGATACTCTGTTTTCCTAATACTAAGTAAGGAAATATAACTCGAGGAAAGTTAAAGGACACGTTTTTTAAAAAAAAATGCCTGAAATAATGACACCTGAACTTTGTAAATGCTTAGAGTCAGAACAAACTGAAATTCAATGCTTACTTCCATTGTGGCTATGCGAGATTTTACAAATTCTAGGCCATGAAAAAAGGCAATTGAAAATAATTACCTTGTGACAGTAATGTGTGCATATCATTCCATGGAGAACTTAAAAACTGGAGACTAGAGGCTAACAACTAAAATTCACAAAATAATGGTTCATATGGCGTCAACCCCAACATTGAACTCGTGCTCACCTGCTAAGGCGCGCCATGTTACGTGAGGAAGAGAGATAACTCTGCTTATCTTTTATTATCGGACCAATCAGCAAAGGCCTAGGCCTATGGCTGTTTCTGCCCAAATTTTAAACCAGTTCTTTTGGGTTTTTCTTTCTCTGCTAAAATGACCTGTGTTCACCTTAAAAGTTGCAACAGAATGTGAGCACCACCCGTTTTTTGTTGTTTTGTTTTTTAATGTTTGGGGTGGTTTTGTTTTGGGGGTTGTTGTGTTTGTTTGTTTGGGTTTTTTTTTAGGGGGTGAGGATGTTGTTGCCCCTCCCCCTCCTCCCTGATAAGATTGGTAAGGTGGACAAAAAAAAAAAGTAGGCTTATGGACATGGGTAGAGAGAGTAGATGGAAAAAGGGGGGAGGGGGGGAGGGAAGGAGAAAGGAATGGAATAGCTGGAGGTGGGGTGGGAGACAGGAGGGGGCAGATAAACCTGTGTCCTTACAGTCTGCCCATACAACCTCTGTTGCCCAGTTTGGTTTCCCGTTCGACATTGTGCAGAGGAAGAAGAAGCAGCATCTTACTGTTTTTGTTATGCTGTCTGGAATCATGTGTCATGGGCCTATGTCTAGTCATTATTCACTTCTCCTTCAGCACTGAAAACCCATAGGCTACTAAAGGAGAAAGAGATGAAGATGAGGTGGGATAAAGGGAAGGTGGGCAAGCACATCAGCCTTCGGTGACTAGTAGACAAATGATCCCCGTCCCATCCCCTGGGGAGAACTGTCTATTTTCATCAGAAACCACCTGAAAATACTGCCTACTCAGCTATATCCCTCATCCAATTCAGCCAACCATAAAATTAGTCTATTGCCCTTTTTCATTTTGATTTCATAGTTTACAGCTCTTTTTTCTCCCCCATTGATGATTTGTTTAATCTTAACACATCAATCAACATCAACACGAATCAGCATGAAAAACTGAATACATACTAATCAGCGTAAATAACCTAAATTTAACTCTCTAACTTTTCTTAATGGTTTTGTTTCTTTCTCTTTTTTTCTTTTTTTGGCTTTATCCATTTATTCTTTTGCCCCTAGTGAAAGTTTTAAAGTTGTTAGGCCTAGTAGCAGGGATGTCATTTATGGCCCCTGACCCAAAAACACAAAAAAAATTATGACATTGTGGAAAAGTCAATACAAGTAAAAAAATGTCGCCAACAGATTAAACAACAATATAGGCCTACAAACTTACAGGCAGTTGTTCTTGTTATTGTTGTTTGTTTGCTTGGGGTTTTGTGGGGGTTTTTTTTTAACAGGCACAAGCAATTAACCAGATCTTGCATATAGACGTCTACGTTAAAACCTGTTCCCCTTTGCGTAAAAGTAGGCCATTGGTGTGCCGATGAGAATGGGTGACAAACGTTTACAAAACTGCATACACACGGAGGCTAGATGGGAAAAAGGCACATGATTTCTTATTTTTAAATATCCTAGAAATAAAAGAATAAATGTTGTTGTGTCTTCCCTACCCGCTTAACACTCGGGGGTCACCAAGAATGTGCAGCACTCTGACTCACTCATTCCCACCTGAGAATCACTGTGAGGTTGAAATTGAACACTGAATGAGAGGCTGTATGACTGCTTTTGAGTACCACACCATATGAGCAGCCATACTCCGACTTCAGAATTTTTCTCCTCTAAAGAGGAGCGCAAAGGGTGTTATGTTAAGAGCTTGTCATGGAAAGC
>JASPKP010007762.1:0-5000 GCA_030674155.1 Stramonita haemastoma
AAAACCTGGTCTGGTTCTTACGTGGTGGTGGTGTGCAAGTGGCGGAGTCTTAGTCTTTTGGAGTTTTTTTGGTAAACAGCCGAAAATTGGAAAAAGTTAAGGGTGGAGTACGGCCAAAGGAAGCGGAAAAAGCCAAGAGTAGGGTAGATAACTCTTATCGTAAAAACTACGTCCGTCAGACAAACAACATGGCAGCTGCCAGTGGTCCAGTAGAAACTTCTTCAGGTAAAACGGCAGAACTGAATGAGTTTATTCCCCCACAACCTCCTGAACAGAGGCAAGTTACCGGCGACAATGAAGAAAACAGCGCAAACGAGTTCAAGGTTCCAGATTCCAAAAACTTTGCCCGATCGAAAGAAACCAGAGCCCCCACCTCAGGCGAGTAGCAACAGCAAGCAAACTGGAAATGAAAGTGGAACAGTTGAACAGAAGAAACGAAGTCAGCATTCCGGAGCTGGGCAGCTGAAACAATCTCAAGCTTCTGTGCCCTATAAAGAGCCTATATGGGGTGGTGTGCCGCCGGAATGTGAAAAATACAGCTTTGATGTGTTTAAAAAACGGTACGGTCATTGACAGTGTTGAACTGGGGAACAAGCCATGGGTGGTGTTTGGTCGCTTGCCTAGCTGTGATGTGAGTATGGAGCACCCGTCACTTTCCCGCTACCACGCAGTGGTTCAGTATCGTGAACTGGCAGAGGAAGGCAATGACAGTGGTTGGTATTTGTATGATCTCGACAGCACACACGGCACTTGGGTCAACAAAGAGAAAATAAAACCAAAAATTTATCGCCGACTGCATGTTGGGCACGTTCTCAAGTTTGGTGGCAGTTCTCGTCTTTATGTTCTTCAGGTTGGTGTGATATTCTCTTTTTTATCACAAGACTTTGTTGACTCCATCATGTAGCATGCAAAGAAATATAATATGCAGGACATAGTACTAGCCAAAATATTAACAGAACATTTTTAGTAATGTTCATAAGATTTTCTTGATTGGTCTCTGTGGTGCATGTGTGCGTGTTCGCGTGTGTGTGCGTGTGTATGTATGTCTGTGTGTGTGTGTGTTTGTCTGTGTGTGTGTGTGTCTGTGTGTGTGTGTGTGCACGCACGTCTGTGTGCCCGCATGTGTGTGTGTAAGCGCGCTTGTGTGTGTGTGTGTGTGTGTGTGTGTGTGTGTGTGTGTGCGCGCGCACATGTGTGTCACTGTGTGTGTATGTGTGTGTGTGTGTGTGTGTGTGTGTGTGTGTGTGTGTGTTGTGTGTGTGTATGTGTGTGTGTGTGTGTGTGTGTGTGAGACTGTGTCAACTGGTGTGTGTGTGTGTGTTTGTCATATGTGTGTGTGTGTGTGTGTGTGTGTGTGTGTGTGTGTGTGTGTGTGTGTGTGTGTGTACTTGTTTTGGCAAAAACTTTTTGAAAAAGTTCATAAATAAATATTCTTTGGTGTTCATCATAGAATAATAACATTTAACTTCTAAGAAAGCATGAACTGAGTTCTGATGAGTGGAAGAAGTAACAAAACTACTGAAAACTGGCATTTTTAGGGTGCAGAACTAATAATAATGTTGATAATAATAGTAATAAAAAAATAGTAGTAGTAGTAGTAATACAGTAGTAGTAATACAGAAGTAGTAGTAGTAGTAGTAGTAGTAGTAGTAACAACAACAACAACAACAACAACAACAACAATATATGGAATTTATATGTGCCACTGAAGAGAATTTTGAATTGTACTGGTACTGGTATGCAAGTCTGGAATAATTTACTTTTTAAAATCTTGTTCATGTTTAAATGTAAGAATGTAGCCATTGTAGGAATAGCTTTAGTTTTGGCTGGTAGAAGTATCATGTAGCCTAAGGACCATTATTTGTTTATCATCTATATGCGTATAGACTATAGTACACTGATACAGTGAATACTGATAGACCTAACTTTTTAAGTTGCTCAGTTAGGACTCCAAAGACTTGATTTAAAAAAATAAATTCATGTGCAAGATTCATTATCATATATTATGACATTTTGTATACTTAAATGTATCTAGATAGATTGAATAACACTGTTTTCCATTATATATATATATATATATATATATATATATATGGGCTGTTCTCCAGAAGCATGCACAGCGGGGGGTCACCCATTTTGATCAACTATATTTTTTCAATTCATCCATCTTTTTAATGTATGTTTATGTCTGGGGTTCTTGAATACAATAAAGAAAAAGAATTTTAAAAGCTTTGATGTCAGTGTATTCTACTTTTTTGTATATTGTAGTGCAAAGTTATAAAAATGCACTTTTCAGCATGGCTGATTTGTGACATGGCAGACCAGCCTCCAAACAACCTGTCCTGATTATTTATCCAGAACTTTCTAAGTCAAACAAGTATCATGCATCGGTCAGTCAGATATAGTTTTGAACATAAAGCTTGATGAAATTTAAATGTTTGTAGTAAATAGCATAAAAATGACATCATCAAAAATAGTGTAACAGTCGTTGCTTTGGTTACTTCATTTGATAGACAGCTAACACAAGCCCTGTACAACAGTGGAGTGTTCCCAAGACTATTTCTTGCATCTATTTTTAGAGAGTGTTGTAGTACACATAAACTGGTGGCATGTAGATTTATCTTAAACAAATATGTCAGAAAAATTTTTGACATCTTTTCACCAGGTGTCTTTGGTTACTGTATGATGGTGCGACAACTGTTCAACTGAAAATTTAAACAAACTTGATATAAACTATTCTGGCACTATATTTTGTAGGTGTATGCATACAAAACACCAGGCAGATTACTCATGTCTTTGCAGATGCTACTTTTCCAGATCGTTGCTGTGTTATTAATTTTCAAATTTTTGGTTACTCTGTGTGGTTTGTTTGTCACAACTGTTCACATGAAACCAAAATTGAAGTTTTAAAGTAAAATTTCTTTAGTTTTGTGCTCCTTGTTATTTTCTCATGATTAATACCATTGCAAGCAACTTGAGCAAGTGAACAATAACATAGCAGTTGACTATAGTGTTCCTACGATGATCTGATCTGAATTTTACCAGAGAACTTTTCAGTGTTTTACACAGTAGTGCACTTCTGCCAAATAAAAACCTTTTTTCTAATACTTTACATTAGTTTTTAAGCACAGTATTTACAATTTATGATTGAAAAAGATACTATATTTATTTGAAAAGAAAATGAGTGCTGTTTGTAGAATGACAATTGAGTTGAACTGTATAAGTGTAACAGTTGTTGCGGGGAAACCACTTTCGTTTCTTTGCTGCAACTGTGCAGAGAATGAATTTTTTTAGGAAGTATACACACATTTTCAATTTTTTTCTCAGCAGATTGTTTATTAATTGGCATCCATTAAATCAATTTAAATAAGAATCTATGTTTTTTCCAATAAGAAAAATGTAGAGAGCAGCATTTTAAAAAATAATGTCAAAGTCACCACTTGCTTACTAAACTGGTCATGATCAATTGCATCAATGTATCTTGGAAAACAAACAAGCAGGACAGAAGTCTGCTCAAAACTAGACCAAGTACTAGAATTATGAAAAGCATGAAAATATTCCACAAAATAGCAAAATCTAGCCTTGGTTACTGTGCCGCAACTGTTACAGTTACTGTGTCGCAACTGTTACATTTTTTATTTAAAGTCTGATTTTTTATGTAATAATAAATGGAAAAGATTGCAAACCACCACCAGTTGAAAGTATTGGTGGTTCATGTGTGTTTTCAAGCAGGAAAGTTTGGCTTCACTCTTTGCAAAGAAGGGAACAAAAATATAAAGATGATTTTTGAGCGGTAAAGAGGCAACGAAATAACATGGGCTTAAAGCATACATCCTTGGTACACTAGATGCCCATTACCAAACTATTGTTAGTGAAGACTCTTTTTCTTACTTAAAGCAAGTCCAAAGAAGTTTAAAATCAGTATTTTTATTATATCATTTGATTTTTAGGTGACTTTTTGGTTACTATGTCACAACTGTTATTTTTGGTGACCTCTGACATTTGATGTCTTATACATGGAAGACCGCTTGACAATTTATCCCAATTTTTTCTGGACTTAATGAGGAAAGATTTGACTAGTTTAAAGTTCAGTTTTTAAACTGCTGGGTGAAAATTCATTTTTTAGCCTCCATGTCACACTTTTGTGCATGCTTCTGGAGAACAGCCCATATATATATATATATATATTTCTTTTATTTACCTGTTGGCTATTTTCATAAACCTGTTGAGCTTTTTTACTGTTATGTCTGGAATTGGAATGGCTGAACAATGCAGTTTGATGTTGTCAGGGTCCTGAAAAAGATCAAGAACCGGAAATTGAACTGAGTGTCACAGAGCTGAAGCAGCAGACAGCCAGGCTGAAACGAGAAGCAGACTTGCTGAAGCAGGCAGAAATGGAAGAGGAGGAAGAGAGGGAGAAACAGCAGCAGAAAATTCAGGAGCTCAGGGGCTGTTCTTGGGGGATGGGTAAGCAAGTTCTGTGAAGTTTTAGATAGTGAATGTGTGTATAATATATCATTATATGTGTGTGTGTGTGTGTGTGTGTGTGCACGTGCGCGTGCGTTTATGCGTTTGTGTGTGCGTATGTGCGTGCGTGTGTGTGTTAACTTATGGATGTAGTTTCCTGTTTTGGAGAGTGATCATTCTGTGGCTAGATGATCGCAAACTTGATTGATTTTGATTTAGATGGTTTTGTGTACATCATGCATTTCCATGTACCCAGGTAGGTTTTCTGGAATAAATTTGACTTTGACATTGTGTGCCCCTCAGGAGAGGATGCTGTTGAAGAGGAGGAAACCCCGTTTTCTGTGACCGGCCTCGTCCCCGAGCATGAACATCTGTACAAAGATGACCCCAAGAAAGCCTTGAAAGGATTTTATGACCGGGAAGGTAGTGTTGAAATAGCATAATAGTTCAGATTGTAATACATATGTGTACTAATTGTGGTTTGAATGTAAGATTGTAATACATGTGTACTAATTGTGGTTTGAATGTAAGAT
>JASPKP010007762.1:10000-12371 GCA_030674155.1 Stramonita haemastoma
TCTCATCATGTATGTGTGTGCACAGCACAACCATACAGACCACCACACCATCCATCAGTGCACCTTACTGTCTTCGCTCTATACACATGTACACACTTTCACATGCATACCTTTACATTTGATAGTTTAATGATAAATATGTGTTGATTCCTGAAATCGGAATGCGACTACCTTCATGATGGGTAAAAAGGATTGCACAAGCAAAACCTCACCATTGGTGAACCTCGGAGCTCCAGCCTGAAAACCCCCCAAAAAACAGCAACCAAAAAACCCCACCCAAAATATGTGTTGATTTCTACTAACTGGTACTCCTTTCTTTTCTTTAAAAAATTTTTTTTTTTTTTTTTTACCTTCTTGGAAAATGATTAAAAGACGTAACTGTTGTCTTTCCTTGTAAAATCTAAACTGGAGATCAGTCATACTTTTTATATATGCTTGTGTATTTCCCCCATCTTACTTTTTATAAGCATGTATGCTCCAATGTGTTACTAAATCTGGACACACCTGCGAATTGTGCGATGCTCTGTTTCCTTGGGTGGTGGTCGAAAGCCCTCCATTGCATGCTCTTTGCCTTCATGGTGAAAGGTAGAATTTATGCAACCTCTTTTTTAGAGGTCACCGTCCTAACTGGCTAGCTGTACCCACCCGAGAAGCTGTGCAGAGATGGGACATCACATGGGCCAGTGTCCACTCTGTAACACATACATTAGCCTTGTTCTATAGCAATGATGAGTCTTTTTTTTTGTTGGTGCCAGCATTATGCCTGCATCCCTATCATGCCTGACATCCCCTTTTTTCGATCCCAACTCTCCAGAATCGGAAGCAGCGATGGGGGAGGAGGACGATGCTCTGGACGCCTACATGACCGCCATCAGGGCTGGGGTGATGGACACCAAGACTCGCCTCTCCCTCAAACGGCAGCTGCTCTCTCTGAGGACGGACGAACAGCGCCTGCGAAAACTGGTCAATGTGGCCCGACCCACGGACATGCCCGAGCTGAAGAAGTAAGAGATGAGAAGAAGAGGAGAAGTAGTAGTAGTAGGGTGTGTGATGTGTGTGTGTGTCTTCTTTGCCTGCTGTCTATTTTATTTTTACAAATTTTTTAAAAATTTATTTTATTCTTTTATATTTTGAACTGAATCTTCACCATAGATCCCTGCCTCTCCATTCTGAAGTGTGTTTTTAACATAGATCCCTGCTCCTCTGTTTTGAACTGTGTCTTCACCAGAGTCATCGTTTGTACAGAAGAAGGAGGGTGGTAGGAGGGTTAAGACATTCACCTTTTTTTCTTTCTTTCTTTAAATTTTTTTTTTTTAAATCAGATTTCCTGTCATCAGGTGTGATGTGCTAGAATCACATATGTAGCCTCGGGAGAACTGAATAGAGAATCTTTGTTTTCCTACTGCTATTGTGATGGATATGAATGGTTGAGCATGCATTATTCTCTCTCTCTCTCTCTCTCTCTCTCTCTCTCTCTCTCTCTCTCTCTCTCTCTCTCTCTCTCTTTCTCTCTTTCTCTCTCTGTTGTTTGTCATTTCCTTTCTAAGACATTCACCTGCCAACAAGTAAACTGTGAGGTTCTGGGTTTGATTCCCAGCCTTGCCGTTTCTTCCCAGTTTGACTAGAAAAAAAAAATCAAACTGAATGTCATCATCATTCAGATGATATGAGACTATAAACCAAGGCCTCTTGTGTGGATGCGTGCAGAGCATCTTATGCACATGTTAAAAACCTGTTCTATCTTTTTGAGGAGTAGGCCATAGTGTGCCGGTAGGAACAGATGACAACAAAAAACCCAAACCCCAACAACAAAAAAACTGCATGCACACAGGTGTCGTGTTTAGAAACCATCCCGAAAAGTTGGAATGTGGCTACCGAAAACTTTATTTATTCTTTGATATCGAGAATAATGGAATAAGCACTCGTATGCTTTAAAAAAATTTTTTAAAATCCAGTCCCCGTGTGTATGCAGTTTTGTAAATCTTGTCATCTGTTCCCACCAGCACACAATGGCCATCTCTTACTATAAGCTAATGCTAGTGGCGTGGTTGCAGACTGGACAGTGGAGTGAAGAAGGCAGCAGCAGCAGCAGCAGCAGCAGCATTGTCTGCAGGCACCAGGAAGATCGGCATGTCCCGGGACCCAAGAAACCAGTGTCTCTTCCAGTGGTGAGTCTTTTTTTATTATTATTATATTTTTCTTTTTAATTTCTTAAATTTTTTTTTTTCCCAGTGGTGAGTCAGTCGCTGTGATCAGTTTTCTTCCTTTTTTGTGGGAAATTTTGGTTAAACTGTATGAAGTTTTTTTTTATTTTTACGTGTAATTACACAAGATGTTATTCCATCATCTGTTAGTTACTCCTCTCATCTGT
>JASPKP010000776.1:0-7500 GCA_030674155.1 Stramonita haemastoma
CACACACACACACACACACACACACACACACACACACACACACACACACTTACTCACACTTATATTTATAACACATATCCGCAGGCGCACATGTACTTGAGGGGTAGGGGGTTTTTTTTTGTTTGTTTTTTTTTTAAAAAAAAAAATTTAGTCATAGAAAAAAGAATGATAAAAGTCAAACAATCATATCAGGGGGACAATATTATCCTTTCTTTTACATTCATACTTCATATAAAAAAAAGAAGAAACAAAAGCAAACGGCAAAGTTAAAACAGAAAAAAACAAGAACAAAACATCAAAAACTTGAGGTACGACCTATCAACAACAACAACAACAACAACAACAACAACAACAACAACAAAGTCATGCAAATCATAATATTTTAATACAAGGGAGACGACAAATAAAAACAATTATCCCACACACACACACACCCACCCCACACACACACACACACACACCCAAACACACCGACCACACACACACACACACACACACACACACACACACACACACACAGTTCGCGCTCATGTCAGCAATAAACTTCATTTTAAAGGAAGTATATGCCAAATTTTAATCAAGTCATGTAACGGAACACAATGCATATATAGAGAATATACCATATGATAAATGTGACATGAAAATAAAATATTAAAAATTTACTCTTTGAAATCAGTTACAAGTGCACAAAGATAAGATACATATAAAAACATTTAAACACACACACACACACACACACACACACACACACACACAACACACACACACACACACACACACACACACACACACACACACAACAACACACACACACACACACACACACACAGAAGAAGAGAGAGAAAGGGGGAGAATTATATATATCCAACAGGATGAGTACTGGTTCATTAGTTTTGATGCATCAAGTGCATTAGGTGATTTTTGTAGGTCGACAATGATTGGTGCTGTTTAACTGAATCGGGAAGGGAGTTCCACAGTACAGGGCCTGAGTATAGTAAACTGGACTTGAACAAGTCTAATTCTTGGGATTGGTGATACTTGGCTTTTCAGTATATCTGGAACGATTCATTGGAACTTATCTCTTAAGGATGTGGGGACAGCTCCTGCCATTATCTTAAACATCAGATGCCCTTGTTATATTTTAGTCTTTGTTGTAGGGGGAGAATACTAAACTGAGTATAATCCACGTCAAGTAATGTTGTTTTTCTTCAGGAAGATAAGTTTGAGAGCACGTTTATACAGACTTGATAAGGTTTCATAGTGTTTGCACTGGCAGAATCCCATAGGGTTGAGGCATAGTCTATTGAGGATTGTATATAAGCTTGAAAGAATAATTTCCTTGAATGGTAGTCAAGGAAGTGTTTAAATTTTAGTCAACTGCTATACTCTTTGGGACAAGAGAGAGAGAGAGAGAGAGAGAGAGAGAGAGGAGAGAGAGAGAGAGAGAGAGAGAGAGAGAGAGAGAGAGACAGAGACAGAGACAGAGACAGACAGACAGAGATCAGACAGACAGACAGACAGACAACAGAGAACGAATGAATGAAGGATGAATGGATGATTGAATGACCTTGAAACCATTAAAGATTTCAGACCAAGCCTAGTCTTAGTTACAGTCTGTACTTGTAAAGATGCATGCACCATGAAATGTTTCAAGCTTTAGGGGGAAACACATAACACTAAAGAGAGAGACAGAGACAGACAGACAGACGACAGACAGACAGATCGACTAAGAGAGACAGACTGATTGTCACAGGCAGACAAGACAGACAGACAAAACTGACAGACTGACACAGATCGAGAGAGAGACCGACCAACCGACAGACAGACAGACAGACAGACAGACAGACAGACACACACACACACACACACACACACACACACACACACACACACACACACACACTACACACACACACACACACACCCACACACACACACTGATAGACTGATAGACACAGACAGACAGACAGAACAGAACAATGAACAATGAGCATTGAACAAAATTTAATTATTATTAAAGCTTTACAACCGATTTAGCAGTGCATCAATAGACAAATGGCATTAAAGATTCAAATCAATGTTAATTTATGGACTTGCTCACTCTGTGCGCATTGTATACAATGAGCAACTTTACGGTGTTGCTCATTATATACAGTGTGTAACTGTTTTGCTCATTGTGTATAATGTGCAAAATGTATTGCGCACTGTAGACACTGAGCATGAAATGTTGCGCATTGTATACAATGCGCAAATTGTACAGATTGAGTACGACATATATATATATATATATAATATATATATATATATATATATATATATATATATATATATATATATATATTATATATATATCATGGCTTGGCTTCGCGAACGAAGATTAAGGGCACTGTCCACGTCTGGTGCAGGCTCGCTGGTGGCTGTTCAGTCCAATGCGTGACAAACAAACCCGGCCGCAGCGGCTGCAGGGTAAAGTCGATTCTGGGGTTGATGTAGAGGGGACACGGTTTCTTCCTCCTCATTCGCCTCTCCTCAAGGGCCGCTCTGCGATTGTCCTCAAAGGAGGAGACCGACTGATGCACAGTGTGTCGCCAGGCCTGCCGGTCAGCAGCAAGGACTGACCACTGGTTATGGTCTATGAGGCAGGCTGACAGAGATTTCTTCAGAGAGTCTTTAAATCTCTTCTTTGGTGCGCCTCTGTAGCGGTGTCCGGTGGAAAGTTCACCGTAGAGAACCATCTTCGGTAGGCGATGGTCCTCCATTCTAGAGACATGCCCTGCCCAGCATAGCTGCGTTTTCAGCAACATGGCCTCAATGCTGGTGATCCCTGCTTGCTCCAGCACCTCAGCATTCGTGGTGAAGTCGCTCCAGTGGATGTCGAGGATGGAGCGGAGACAGCGTTGGTGGAAAGCGTTCCAGAATTCGCAGGTGGTGTCTGTATAGTGACCCATGACTCAGAGCCGTACAGGAGGGTGGTCAGTACCACGGCTCTGTAGACACTGATCTTGGTGTCTTTCTCTTCAGGTGTTTGTTTTTCCAGACACGGTGGTAGAGTCTGCCAAAAGCACTGTTTGCCTTTGCCAGTCTGTTGTCTACATCTTTATCAATCTTTGCGTCAGAGGAGATTGTGCATCCCAGGTAGGTAAACTGTTGGACTGTCTTCAGTTCTGTCCTCACCAATTGTAATGTGAGCTGGGTGGTACGCTACCTGAGGTGCGGGCTGGTAGAGAACCTCTGTCTTCTTCAGGCTGACTTCGAGTCCGAAAGAGCTGGGCTGCCTCTGCAAAACAGGATGTTACATGCTGCAGGGCGGTTTCTGTGTGGGCTACAAGGGCAGCATCATCAGCAAAAAGTAGCTCTCGAATTTGTTGCTCCAGGGTTTTGGTGTGGGCCTGAAGACGCCGCAGGTTGAATAGGCATACATACATACATACATACATACATACATACATACATACATACATACATACATACATACATACATACATACAACATACATACATACATACATACATCATACATACATACATACATACATAAATAATATTAACACAACATATCAGAGACTAAGTTGGTGCTATAAGACAGAACCTTGATTTTTCTTCGTGGTTGACTGCTCAGACAGCAACTATTTATGTCTGTCATATGAGCAATAATGCGTTTTCGCTGCCGTTAAGCGCTTTATTCATTTATTTTATTTTATCTTTTATATCGAGGATAATGGGATAAGCACTCATGTGCTTTTTTTCATCCAGTCCCCGTGTGTATGCCGTTGTGTGAATATTGTCATCTGTTCCCACCGGCACACAATGGCCTACTCTTACGAAAAGCGGAACAGGATTTAACGTGTGCGCAAGATGTTCTGCATGCGTTCGCACAAGGGGCCTCGGTTTACAGTCCCACCCGAAAGACTTTTGGGGAGAGTGGAGTCAGCACTGATGTTGACTCCAGGGAAAAAGTCCCCTCCAACGGGAATCGAACTCGGGTCGTCAAATTGCCAGCGCAATGTTCTGACCACTAGGCTATCCCGTCCCCTTGAGGTCTAATGCATCCGACTTGAGCTCCTGTTTCCACTCTAGTGACTCAAGATTTAATTTGTCAATAATGTTCTTTTATATCGAGGATAATGGAATAAGCACTCATGTGCTTTTTTGACATCCAGTCCCCGTGTGCATGCAGTTTTGTAAATCTTGTTATCTGTTCCCACCGACACACAAGGGACTACTCTTTGGAAAAGCAGAACAGGTTATTAATGTGTACGCAAGATGTTCTGCGTGCGTTGGCATACGGGGCTTGGTTTATAGTCTCATCCGAAGGACTTTTGGGGGAAGTGGAGTCTGCACTTATGGTTTTTTTTGTTTGTTTGTTTTTTGTTTTTTTGTTGTTGTTTTTTTGTTGTTGTTTTTTGTTTGTTTATGTTAACTCCAGGGGGAAATGCCCTTGAACGAGATTCGAACACAGGTTGTCAGATTGCGAGCGCACTGTTCTAAACCACTAGGCTATCCCGTACCCATCAAACGCACTGTTCGCTTCTATCTACAGACAATATATTATCAGCTTTCCCCCTTTCCCTCCTACGTGTTTCTGGATTGTCTTGATAAACTGTTTTCCTTCATCACTGAATAGGCAACCACTCGCTAACTTGTGGGAACGGGATAGCCTAGTGGTCAGAACATTGCGCTCGCAATTTGACGACCCGGGTTCGATTCCCGTTCGAGGGGACTTTTCTCCTGGAGTTAACATCAGTGCCGACTCCATTCTACCAAAAGGATGAGACTATAAACCGAGGTCCCGTGTGCGAACGCACGCAGAAACGTCTTGCGCACACGTTAAATCCTGTTCCGCTTTTCGTAAGAGTCGGCTTTTGTGTGCCGGTGGGAACAGATGACAAGATTTACACGCAGGGACTGGAAAAAAACACACACGAATGCTTACTCCTTTATCCTCAATATATAAAAAAGAATAAATATCCTTAATGTTTACAAGTGTTCTGTAGTAAAGCCTCTGTTAATTAGAGAAATCATCTCTTGATTCCGATTATTTAAAAACCGATTGCCTGGTTTAATTTTTTTCTAAACTGTGGGAAAGAATTGTTCTCTTTCATCATCTGTCTCAAAACGCCCTTCTGAGTCCTGTACAGACAGCGCGCAGACCACACCCCAGCGCTGAAACTGCTCCTCTTAATTCAAAATTAATGATCTTTTGATATCTCTGGACAACAACAACAACGTCTGTAGGTTATACTTACTCTGCTGGGTCTGTCTACTGCCTTCGACACTAGTGGTCACACTATAGCTATAGCAAAGTCCTTCGGATGAGACGATAGGCCTAAAACCGAGGCCCCGTTTGTGAACGTACGCAGAACATCTTGCGCACACGTTAAATCCTGTTCCGCTTTTCGTAAAAGTAGGCCATCGTGTGCCGGTGGGAACAGATGACATTTACAAAACTGCATACACACGGGGACTGGATGTAAAAAAGCACAAGAGTGCTGATCCCATTATCCTCGATATAAAAGAATAAAATAAAATAACTATTTGAAATTAGGCTGAACTACTCATTAATTTTGGCATTTCAGGTTCTAAACTACGATGGTTCGGATCCTATCTCTCCTGTCAGTCAGCTGGTCATCAGTGATAACAACGACCAGTGTTTATTGTTATGAGCATTCCAATCCAATCGTGTTGTTTATAGCCCCGCCCACACAGGCCATATCGGGGCTGTCACCTCGTAGAATTTTTAATCTCAGAATAAAACTGGGCAACTATAATACAGATGAATTAAAAAACGATTATAGAACCAACTCTACTGTGCTTCCTTGTATCAACGCCTTGATCAACCATAAGGGTCAACCCAGGGCGGGCACCGCGTTGTGGGAAAACCCACATCAATCACACATAAAATGAGATAAAGACCGAAACCAGATTCCTTAAAACAACCTTGTTCTTTGCGATCGGCTATAGGCCAAACACTTCCACTCATATTAGACGGAAAAATGTTGTGTTATGTTGTACTGTCTTGGGGTTGTTGTTTTTTATCTTGAGAGATTTGTTGGAAGGAAATCCTCATTTATTTTAGTTTTTTCAACAAAGGTTGATATTTGTCTTTGTTTTAGAAGTCAATTTTCATAATTTTTTTTGTGTGAGGGCAGGATGAAAAAAAGTTGTGTAAACTTAATCTTTTACCCTCAATAAAAATCATTTTAACTTGATTTGAAAAAGCAAGACTGTCAGAAAGTTAAAATGGTGTCTGGTGGAAACATTGCGTCTTCAACACACTCCTCACACTCTGCCTCAGTCTCAGTATTTTCTGCACACTCCATAAACCCTTCAGAATCATTGTTATATTTCAACTAACCCGGGTAAAACTGTTTTTCTTTGCTATGGAGTAAAGGTAAAGCTATCCCATAACTTATGTGGTCGTAGTGGAGCGAGGCATCAGCGACCTCAGCTTCTGCAGGGGCCAGTATATTGAGGGCGGCGCCCATCTCTTCTCCCTCACTGCTTTACCTTTCCTGACCCTAAAGAGGGCAGGTAAGTACCCATTTACAGCTGGATGAAATGGGGAACTGTATTGAAGCCAAGGCGCACAAACGGTCACCCATCCAATTGGTAACCACGCTCTAGGCTGCTTAACCTTTGCTTGGGGAAAGCCAGTGCTCTGGCCACTGAGCTATCCCGTCCTTTGGAGTAGAGTAACACTAATCATCGTAGTTAGGATATTGTGGTGTATTGTATTGTATTGTAGTATTGTACTGCACTGTATGCCATTTTAAGTCATGGTGGATTTTTCTGCATGGAATTCGAGCTGCTCACCCAAGGGAGAGCGCATCGCCATAACAGCAGCGCTATCCATTATTTTTTCTTTTTCTGTCTGCAACTATTCCCTATCAGAGCATCTTTTTCAAACAGAATTTTACCAGGTACAATTCTCTTGTTACCGTGGGTTCTTTTGTGCGCTAAATGTGTGTTGCACACGGGACTTCGGTTTATTGTCTCATCCGAAAGACTAGCACCCAGACTGTCACTCGTGGTCCAGTGGATGGGGAGGGGGGGTGAGAGGGGAAGTCTCTACACAAGCGGGGATTGAATCCTGACTTTTCGCTGTCTAGGCAGGTGCGTTACCTCTGGGCCACCCATCACAATTGTGATGAGTTAAAAAAAAATATTTCAATCTTTTATTTTGAGGATAACGAATGAGCATTCATGTGCTTTTTACACCAGTGCCTGTGTGTATACAGATTTGTACATTTTGTCATCCAGTACCCGTGTGTATGCAGTTTTGCAAATCTTGTCATCTGTTCCCACCAGCATACAATGGCCTACTCTTCCGAAAAATAGAACGGGTTTTAATATGCACACAAGATGTTCTGCGTGCGTTCGCACACGGGATCTCGGTTTACAGTCTCATCCTATAGACTTTTGGGGAGTGGAGTCAGCACTGATGTTAACTCCATAACATGAGTGAGATAAAGTGCAGATTTCGTTTATTTTAGGTCCCTCG
>JASPKP010000776.1:20000-25000 GCA_030674155.1 Stramonita haemastoma
CGCACACGGGGCCTCGGTTTAAAGTCTCATCCGAAAGACTTTGGGGGAAAGTGGAGTCAGCAATGAAGTTAACTCCAGGGGAAAAATCTCCTCGAACGGGAATCGGACCCGGGTCGACAAATTGCCAGCGCAATGTTCTTTAAATGCGAGTGCTCACTGGTGTCGTGTCTTTTTGGAGCTTATTTTTTATACCTCAGATAGAACTCCGAGGTTCACCAAAGGTGAGATCTTGCGTATGCGACCTTTTTCTGTCCATCATGAAGGTAGCTGCATTCCGACTTCGAGGATGGTGTCGTGTCTAAACATCATCCCAACGTCGGAATGCGGCTACCAGAGTAATGCGCTCGTGATCTGCTGACCCGGGTTCGAATCTCGTTCAAGAAGATTTTTTCCTCTGGAGTTACCAACAGAGCTGACTACATCCCCCCCCCCCCCGCCCCCCCGAAAGTCCTCTAGACTATAAAGCGAGATCCCGTGTGCAAACGCACGCAGAATATCTTGTGCACACGTTAAAACCCGTCCCGCTTTTCGGAAGAGTAGGCCATGGTGTGCTGGTAGGAACGGATGACAAAATTGACAAAACTGCATACACACGGAGACTGGGTGTAAAAAAGCACATGGGTGCTTATTCTATTATCCTCGATGTAAAGGAATAAATACATACTTTTCATGAAGTTACATTGCAGTCCGACAGACAGGCAGTGTTAAAGGTGTGGAAAACAGAAAAGGTAGCAGCCTATAATTATTTGATTTGATTTATTCTTTTATATCAAGGATAATGGAATAAGCACTCTTGTGCTTTTTTACGTCCAGTCCCCGTGTGTATGCAGTTTTTGTAAATGTTATCTGTTCCCACCGGCACACGATGGCCTACCCTTACGAAAAGCGGAACAGGATTTAACGTGTGCTCAAGATGTTCTGCGTGCGTTCGCACACGGGGCCTCGGTTTAAAGTCTCATCCGAAGGACCTTTGGGGAGAGTGGAGTCAGCACTATGGGTATTCACTATTCACTATCAGCACTATATTCACTATGGGTAACCCGCTACAGGGCAACCCACCACCATCTTCTAACCCTTCCCTCCATATCACCCACTACTGGGTTACAGAAGCATACAGTGTGTAGAGTGCAAGTGTACAGGGAAAGAGGGGTTCTCTCCCTTAAAGTAAGGTTAGTGTTTTATTGTTGTTGTTTTTTTTTTTTTTTTTGCTGCCTCATCTTCCGTGACGCTCCTGTCCCCACTGCTCCCACGCCGCTCGCTCGGATCTCCCCGCCACAGCTATGCCCAGGTTTGTCATGTCTCATCCCCAGGGGCGGAAGTCCACAGGGAGCTCATCGATATTAGGCCGCCGCGGGGCCACCAGCCAGAGGGGCCCTGCACTTCTGCTGGGTCACTTTGGTGGTGTTCAGTGGTGCCTGTTCTGAGCTAACATACGCAGGACACCACCTACTAAGCCCCCTACTAACGACAGTATTAGCTCAGTCGCGGAGCCAGACTGAGTGAGTCGCCCACCCCAGGTGGCGACACCACCACGTCCCTCAAACGACCCCTCCCCTCGAACATCCAACCCCGAGGGCTTAGACACAAACTCACCACAGGCACAGAAGCGTATGGGGAAACCGAATCTGAGGTCACCATGAGACCAGAGCAATCGGGCCCACGGAATCAGAGGCAATTTTTTCATTGCATGATGATCGATGAGAATGAGGATGTTGTAATGATGCTGCTGTGGAGGTGCATATGCTTGGAGACTACTTGACAGGGCTGTACTCTACGCTTACTATCATAATATATCCCGGCGTCAACCGGGCCCGAGAGATACAGACACCTGCAGTGTTGGTCAGGTAATTAGAGCAACACTCTCAAATTCGCATCCGTAAAGTGGATGAAGCTCGACTGTGTGGTCCCAGTCTCCCCATTGAGCCCACAGCACACTCACTCTGGGTAGGAGCCGACCGGAGCCCGAAAAATCCCTATGACTCATGGGATTCGAACCCGCGACCTTCCAGTCCGGAATCCAAGGCGCTAACCACTGCGCCATGGCGGCTGGTATGTGTTTTATTGTTTTTTGTTTTATTTATTTATTTATTTATTTATTTATTTATTTATTTATTTATTTATTTATTTATTCTTTTATATTGAGGATAAAGGAATAAGCACTCATGTGCTATATTTCATCCAGAACCCGTGTGTATGCAGTTGTGTAAATATTGTCATCTGTTCCCACCGGCACACGATGGCCTACTCTTACGAAAAGCGGAACAGGATTTAACGTGTGCGCAAGATGTTCTGCGTGTGTTCACACACGGGGCCTCGGTTTACAGTCTCATCCGAAGGACTTTTGTTTTGTTTTTTAAAACAAGTGTGCCACAAATATTCATTCTATATGCACCACTCTCACGCAAGCCAGTAGCGTATACTATCTCTGTACTGTCTCTATTTAGGTCCCATTAAGTAAAATACACACTGCCTAGAAAGCGAAGTCCGGGTTGGAAGTGTGCGGTGGTTCCATCCCCGTTTGGGCCCGAAACTTTTCCCCCATCCACTACACCATGAGTGGTGGTCTGGGTGCTAGTCTTTCGGATGAGACGATAAACCGAATTAAATGTATTCATAAGTAGAGAAGTATGAAAGAGTTGAGAGTGTTTATAGAACAAAAGACATTCAGCCCAGAAACAAAGAAGGCGCTAAAGAGAGAAGAGATGCCTTCTTGCCAAGTAACTTTTCAAGTTGAAAAAAAAAGAACATCGCAAAGACAAAAAACAGACCCAGCCACACAAAATTGCCAGGCTCAACAACAATATGACAGACCAAAATGCCAAAGAACAACGTCACAGAAAGGACCAAGCATAGACAGTCAACCCCGAACAAGCAGACCAACAGATGACTCCCGGTGGATTGCAACAGATGAAGGGAGGAAAGAAGCAAGGAAAGGAAACGACAAACAACACAGAGAAAGAGAGAGAGCGAGAGACAAAGAGAGAGAGAGAGAGAGAGAGAGAGAGAGAGAGAGAGAGAGAGAGAGAGAGAGAGAGAGAGAGAGAGAGAGAGAGAGAGAGAGAGAGAGAGAGAGAGAGAGAGAGAGAGAGAGAGAAAGAGAGAGAGAGAGTAATGCACGCTCAATCAGTCATGTCCATTACAAAAGAGATAGGAAAACAATGATTCCCTATTCAGTACTCCCCAGGCTACATATGTGATTCTATCACATTGTAGTTGATGACAGGAAAAACTGAAAATCTGATCAAAAAAATGAAAGAAACAAGCAGAGACACTCTACCTCAGATCATACACTACCTCACCATTATTTAAACACAAACAAGCAGAAACACTGCACCTCATACAAACTACCGTCATCGCCATAATCAGAAGCAAGCAGAAACACTTGCAGGTTACCTCATAACCCATCACCATAAAACAGAAACAAGCAGAAACACTCTACCTCATTATTAAACACAAGTAAGCAGAAAAACCGTACCTTATGCAAACTACCTCATCACTAAACAGGAACAGTGTAGGTTACCTCATAAACCATCACCATAAACAGAAACAAGCAGAAACACTACTTCATGCATTTTACATCACTAAGCAGAAACATTGACCTCATACAAACGACTACCTCATCACTAAACACAAACCAGCAGAAACAGTGGAGGTGAGTTACCTCATAAACCATCACCATACACAGTAACAAGCAGAAGCACTGTACCTCATACAAACCACTACCTCACCATAAAACAGAAACCAGCAGAAACACTGTACCTCATACAAACTACCTTATCACCATAAACAGAAAAAAGCAGAAACAGTGTATGTTACCTCATAACCCATCACCATAAAACAGAAGCGACAGGAGAATCTGAAAATCTGATCTAAAAAAAAACCCGAAAAAACAAAAAAACCAAGAAACAAGCAGAAACACTCTAATTCATGAAAATTACATCATTAAACGGAAACAAGCAGAAACACTGTACCTCACACAAACCACCACCTCACTAAACACAAACAAGCAGCAACACTGTACCTCATACAAAGTACCTCCTCACTAAACACAAACAAGCAGCAACACTGTACCTCATACAAAGTACCTCCCCATAAACAGAAGTAAGCAGAAACACTGTACCGCATACTAACTACTACCTCATCATAAACAGAAACAAACAGAAACACTGTTCCTCATAAACCATCATCATAAACAGAAACACTGTATGTTACCTCATACAAACGACCTCATCATTAAAGAAACAGAAACAAGCAGAAACACTGTACCTCATACAAACTACCTCATCATTAGTTATACAGGAACCAGCAGAAACACTGTACCTATACAAACTACTACCTCATTAAGCAGAAACACTGTACCTCATGCAAACTACTTCATCATTAGTTAAACAGAAACCAGCAGAAGCACTGTACCTCATAAACCAGCGCCATAAACAGAAACAAGCAGAAACACTGTCGGAGTAGGTTACCTCATAACCCATCACCATAAAACAGAAACAACAGGAAAATCTGAAAATGTGATCTCAAAAAAAAAAAAAAAAAGAAACAAGCAGAAACACTCTATTCACACAAACTACTATCTCATCACTAAACACACACAAGCAGAACCAGGGTAGGTGAGTTACCTCATAAACCATCACCATAAACAGAAACAAGCAGAAACACTGTACCTCATACAAAGTAGTTCATCAATAATTAAACAGAAGCAAGCAGGAACACAGTAGGTTACCTCAAAACCCATCACCATAAAACAGAAACGACAGGAAAATCTGAAAATCTGATCTAAAAAAGAAAGAAAAAAAAAGAAAAAAGAAATAAGCAGAAACACATTATTCATGAACAAACTACTACCTCCTCACTAAACAGAAACAAGCAGAAACACTGTACCTCATTCAAACCACTACCTCAACACTAAGCAGAAACAAGCAGAAACACTGTACCTCATTCAAACCACTACCTCAACACTAAGCAGAAACAAGCAGAAACACTGTACCTCATTC
>JASPKP010007763.1:5000-12370 GCA_030674155.1 Stramonita haemastoma
CTATATGTAGTATTATTATCCCTTGCAAAATATCTTCAATTCAATAGATCAATGATCATGTTTGAAGCATCTACGCTCTACGCCCCTAATTACATTTCTGTCTTATTTGCCAAAGTCACAAACAACTTAACCTGTCAGAATTTCTCTATCCCTTCTCTGTGAATTGATCTAAAATAAAGTTTAGCATTCTATGGCCCGTACGGATGGAATGGTCTTCCAACATAGGTAGAAAATAACAATTGTTCTTGTTCTTATTTTTCTTGTTTTTGTTCTTGTCCTTCTTGTTGTTGTTGTTGTTCTTCTTCTTCTTCTTCTTCTTCTTCTTCTTCTTCTTCTTCTTCTTCTCTTTTTTTCTTTTTCTTTCTCTGCTTCTCTTCGCAATTCTTCGTAATTCTTCTCAATTCTTCTTCTTCTTATAGCGTTCAGACAGCAACTATTGCTTTTTGTCGAAATATGACAATGATTAAGATAGTTATATTTTCGCTCATATTATGAGCGAAAATGCACTGTACTACCGCAGAGCGCCTGACAAGTCAGGCCCAGTGCATCAGACTTTGACGTGAGAGAGAACTGTTATCTTTTAAGTCTGTCTGGATGAAAAGGCATGAGAATGGACCAAGAAGGCAGAAAATAGACAAGAAGGTGGTGACAGGAAGAATAGGAATAAGGCGGAAACAAAGAGAGGGATAGAAAAGAGGGAATTCTTAGCACATAATTTCCAGAAGGTGGGGATGCTATTTATACTGACAGGCCCTTGGCATCCAAACGGAGAGAAAAAAGAAATCAAAATAAAACTTAAAGAAATAAGTACATACTTTTCTAATGCTCTAAAAGTAAGTGTTCTTTAAAAATAAAATAAAACACCAATCCTTGATTGTTTCTTAATGGAAACAACACTGAAAGCAACAATATTTTATGTTCTATACGCTATTATGTTTTCTTCATTTGGCATGGGCATGCACCTGCTGCCTTGCTCGCGTGCGTGTGTGTGTGTGTGTGTGCGTGCGTGTGTGTGTGTGTGTGTGTGTGTGTGTGTGTGTGTGTGTGTGTGTGTGTGTGTGTGTGCGTGCGTGCGTGTGTGTGTGTGCTGTTGTGTGTGTGTGCGTGTGTTGTGTTTGTGTGTGTGAAATAAATACAACATAGCTTTTTTTCAATTCTGTAATTTGTTTAAAGCAAATGCTTAAAAGTGGCTAAACTTACCAAACTTGAAAAGGTTACGAAATAATTGTATTTCAAAAGAGGATTCAGACTAAACCTCAGTGAATTGGTAATTCCTTGAATTTCTATTGCACATTCTCCATGCCCCAGAAGGGGTCAAATAATTCCATTTTAGGAAGCTTGGTTTTCGCGCGTGGGCGCGTGTGTGTAATATATACATACATGCATACATACACACACACATAATTATATATATATAGGTGTGTGTATTATATGTATGCATATATATATGTATGTATGTATGTATGTATGTATGTATGTATGTATGTATGTATGTATGTATGTATGTATGTATGTATGTATGTATGTATGTATGTATGTATGTATGTATGTATGTATGTATGTATGTATGTATGTATGTATGTATGAATGTATGTATGTATGTATGTATGTATGTATGTATGTATGTATGTATATATATATATATATATATATATATATATATATATATATATATATATATATATATATATATATGTGTGTGTGTGTGTGTGTGTGTGTGTGTGTGTGTGGTGTGTGTGTATGTATGTATGTATGTATGTATGTATATATATACATAGAGAGAGAGCGAGAGGGAGAGAGAAAAAAAGAGAGATATATGTATATAATTATATACATTATGTGTGTGTCTATGTATCTTTGTGTCTGTGTGTGCGATTGTCTGTGTCTTTATGTCTGTCTGTGTCTGAAGAAAAAAGGACAATACCAAATCATAAAAACAGGAAAACATATTCCACCAAGTTTTCTGCCAATAACAATAGACTGAGGTACAGGACAAAATCGAAATGACGCCAACTAAACCCTAGGTCAAAACAAGGATATCATTTTCCTCGTGTTCTCCCAAGCTTTAATTACAAGAGAACCGCTTTATAAAGATCAACAGAGACTAGAAACCAGGAGAAAGTAAAGCAGGAACGAGTTCACAATGCAATCTAAAGGTGCACTGATATCCAAACATGCAGAAAACGATGCTGTGTTATGGGCCATCAAAAAACAAGCGAACAGCGGCTGCAGCTGCGGCCCTCCCTTCGGGGAAATAAAGAGTGATTCAGACACTGCAGCCAATGCAAAACTTCATGACATTTCAGAGACCTGGCTATTTGATGTCGGTTCCTGTGTAGGTGTCTTAGGCCCGTGTTTGCTTAAAGCGGGGTGTGAGGGAAGTTTGGCTGTCAGTTCTGATTACGTCGTTTCTGAAGGTCTTCCACTGGGAGGTGTCAAAAACAATGATGTAAATGAATTTCTCTCTCTGTCTCTGTCTCTGTCTCTCTGTCTCTGTCTCTCTCTAAGATATATATATGTATATATGTATTTATATCTCAAACAGAAACAAAGAGAGAAACAAGCCCCCCCCCCTTCCCCCCTAAAAAAGAATCAATAGGGAAGCATGCCAAGTTTTTGTTTTTCGTAGAAAAATAGCACCTCAGAGACACACCATAAAAAAAGAAATTAAACAACGAAACAACAACGCTAAAATGAGAGGGGACATTTTCCTAAGGTTCTCACAAAGCTTCATAGATAAGAGAAAGAGCTGCAAATACCAGCAGAGATTAGGCACCAGGGAAGGCCTAAGCTTACCTCAGTCTACTGTAAAAATATGCCTGTGCAATAGCATCTATAAAAATCAGCAGGTTACAGCAAAAAGGATGCTGTGTGATGGACCAGTGGAAGCACACTGAACAGTCACTGCAGCTGTGACCCACCCTAGGGAAGGAACTACACAGCGACTGAAACAATGAGAGAAATCTTTGGTGGCAGTTTTGGAGACCATCAAGTTGACTGGAGGTTTACTTTGTAAACATCGTCAGCACAGGTTTGCTCCAGAGTTGCCAGGGCAAGCTGAACAAAACTGTGTCTCTGTGTGTCTTGGGATGAGAGAGCTAGAGACAAGATTTGGCTGTCTCATGAGGCAGAGACAAGATTTGGCTGTCTCATGATGAGGCAGAGACAAGATTTGGCTGTCTCATGATGAGGCAGAGACAAGATTTGGCTGTCTCGTGATGAGGGAGAGACAAGATTTGGCTGTCTCATGATGAGGCAGAGACAAGATTTGGCTGTCTCATGAGGCAGAGACAAGATTTGGCTGTCTCATGAGGCAGACACAAGATTTGGCTGTCTCATGATGAGGCAGAGACAAGATTTGGCTGTCTCATGATGAGGCAGAGACAAGATTTGGCTGTCTCATGAGGCAGACACAAGATTTGGCTGTCTCATGATGAGGCAGAGACAAGATTTGGCTGTCTGATGATGAGGCAGAGACAAGATTTGGCTGTCTGATGATGAGGCAGAGACAAGATTTAGCTGCTTCTCTGTCTGTCTTAGGATGGGGCAGAGACAAAATTGGGCTGGTGACTTGGGAGATGAGTGAAAAAAAAAGGCTAATGACAATCTCTACCTCCATCTTGCCATATGAAGATCTGTTGAGTTCAGTAAAAATACACAAACAAAAGTGGTACAGGAATGGGGGTGGGATAGCTCAGTGGTCAGAGCGCTCGCTTTCCCCGAGTCAAAGTTAAGTGGTATAATAATAATAATAATAATAATAATAATAATAATAATAATAATAATAATAATAATAATAATAATAATAATAATAATAATAATAACAACAACAACAATAATGATGATGATGATGATGATGATGATGATGATGATGATGATAATATAATAATAATAATAATAATAATAATAATAATAATAATAATAACAATAATAATAATGATAATAATACATGGAACTTACATAGCGCTATATCTTGTAAAACAAATCAAAGAGCTTGGTATCGAGCGTGGTTACTAACTGGAGGGGTGACCGTCTGTGTGCCTTAGCTTCAATACAGTCCCCCCAATTCACCCAGCTGTAAATGGGTACCTGCCCTCTTTAGGGTCAGGGAAGATAAAACAGCGAGGGAGAGAAGATGGGTGCCACCCTCGATATATGGTCCCTAGAGAAGCTGAGGTCCCTGACGCCTCGCTCCCTACGACCATACAGGTTATAGGACACCTGTCCTTTAAAAAAACAAAAACACTTTTTATGGGCACGTCATAAAAACATCTGGACTGGCGAAGAGTTTCCTTTAGGGAACAGTACAAGGGAGGAGATAAAGAGGCAGACAGAAGAGAACATCAGAGAGGACTGTCCTCATGTTGAACAGCATATCGCAGACAGCTGAGGACATCAGAGAGGACTGTCCTCATGTTGAACAACATATCGCAGACAGCTGAGGACATCAGAGTGGACTGTCCTCATGTTGAACAACATATCGCAGACAGCTGAGGACATCAGAGTGGACTGTCCTCATGTTGAACAACATATCGCAGACAGCTGAGGACATCAGAGTGGACTGTCCTCATGTTGAACAACATATCGCAGACAGCTGAGGACATCAGAGTGGACTGTCCTCATGTTGAACAACATATCGCAGACAGAAGAGATCATCAGAGTGGACTGTCCTCATGTTGAACAACATATCGCAGACAGAAGGGAACATCAGAGTGGACTGTCCTCATGTTGAACAGCATATCGCAGACAGAAGGGAACATCAGAGAGGACTGTCCTCATGTTGAACAACATATCGCAGACAGAAGAGATCATCAGAGAGGACTGTCCTCATGTTGAACAACATATCGCAGACAGAAGAGATCATCAGAGAGGACTGTCCTCATGTTGAACAGCATATCGCAGACAGATGAGAACATCAGAGAGGACTGTCCTCATGTTGAACAGCATATCGCAGACAGATGAGAACCACAAGGAGTGAAGGAAGCTGGTTGCAAAATCTTCAGTGGTGCCCTAGCGGTCAGCTAGACTATGAGTATGAGATAGGTAACAGACAACTCTCTGTTTCTGTCTCTCTTTGTCGCTGTCTGTGTGTTTCTGTCTGTCTTTCTGTCTGTTTGTCTGTCTGTGTCTGTTTCTATCTCTGTCTCTCTCTCATTGTAGAAAGACAAACAAAAGAAAAAAAGATGAAAGGAGGACAAACTACTTTTTCTTGCAATAATCACCTTCACCTGTCCCGTAGTCCCATGGACCGTGGGGGCACTACTGAAGATTTTGCAGCCAGCTTCCGTCACTCCTCACGTTTCTCCGCCCTCCATAGCAGATCGCTCCACCCAAGACCTGTCCACTCTCTGATGATGTCTTCCCATGTTTCCTCTGTCTGCCTCTTGCAACAGCACAATAATCTCAAAGTTTAAAGACAAAGTCGAAGTGACACAAACCAAAAATCAGGCTAAAAAAAAAAAAAAAAAGAGAGTCTATCTAAAAGTTCTCGAAGAGTTTTTCCTCAAATTAGCAGTATCTCAAACACGAGCAGAGATCAGAAGCTAAACGAGGGTACACATTGAAAATCAGTTTAGGGTAAAGTCCAAAGGTGCAGTGATACCTGAACATTCAGAAAGTTTCCACTGAAAACGATGCCGTGTTATGGGCCATAAAAACCAAAGTAAACAGGGGCCGCAGCTGTGGCCCTCCCTTGGGAAAGCAAAGACAGATTTAAACGATGCAGCAACACTTCATGATAACATTCTCGGAGAACTCTAACTTTGATGTTGCTTTCCTTGTAGCTGTGAATCTTGTATTTGCTAACGCCTTGGTACGTCTTTCAAGATGAACAGCTTCACTGGTCAACTCTGACTGTGTTCTTTTGAAAGGTTTTGTATATATAAAGAACTAAATTTGAAAGGTTGTCTTGAGGAAGGTGGGAAAGGAATAGCTACACCTCTCTGTCTATGTTTCTCTGTCTCTGTCTGTCTCTGTCTATGTCTGTCTCTGTCTATGTCTGTCTCTGTCTCTGTCTGTATGTCTCTGTCTGTATGTCTCTGTATGTCTCTGTCTGTCTGTCTCTGTATGTCTCTGTCTGTCTGTCTGTCTGTCCTCTCTCTCTCTCTCTCTCTCTCTCTCTCTCTCTCTCTCTCTCTCTCTCTCTCCTCTCTCTCTCTCTCTCTCTCTCTCTCTCTCTCTCTATCTATCTATCTATCTATCTATCTATCTATCTATCTCTCTCTCTCTATCTAAGAAGAAGAAGAATTAGGAGAAACAGAGGCAGAGGAAGAACAGATTACAATAAAGAAGCAACACAAGACGGGGAAAAAACACAGGAGAGGAAGCAGAGCCTTATTTCTTGAACGCTCTCAAAGTACCAGCATAATTACACACACACACAATTCGCGACAATGAAACCACGCAGACCCAAAAATCGTGCTTTAAGCAAGATAGAAAAATGTGCCTAAGATTTTCAAACGTGCTCTACTCGTAACGAAAACGAGCATAAAAGACCACCTGCTCCCACAGCGCAGAAAAAAACCCAAACAAGATGGACTCTTAACTCTTGATAAAACCTGAGAGCTAATTTATAGCAATAACACCAGCACGTTTCTGCGCACGCGCTGCAGTTATAATGGAGCCATCAGAGATATTAGGTAGTTACTGCATCCGCTCAAGAAATATACAAAAAATGATGCAGTTGGGGGAAAAAAAACCCTCTCCACTCTAGCTTCAGAGATGGGTTAAATTTGAACTTATGTTATGGTTGCATGTATCGTTAGTGGATGGTTTGGGGTTTTTTTCTTTCTCATGTTGTTTGTCTAAAGGGAAGAGCCTGAGCAACTCATTGTGGATATCTGTAACCTGGAAGTTAAGGGGAACGGGGAGACATTAATTTTAATGGAATTGGGAGGGGGGTGGAACAAGGCAGTATTACAAACTCTGTCTGTCTGTCTGTCTGTCGGTTGGTCGGTCTGTCTGTCTGTCTGCTCTCTCTCTCTCTCTCTCTCTCTCCTCTCTCTCTCTCTCTCTCTCTCTCTCTCTCTCTCTCTCTCTCTCTCTCTCTCTCTCTCTCTCTCTCTCTTCTCTCTCTTTTCTATCTATCTATCTATCTATCATCTATCTTTCTCTCTATCTAAGAAGAAAAAGAATTTGGAGAAACAAAGGGAGAGGAAGAACAATTAAAAATAAAGAAGCAACACAAAACGGGGAAAAAACAAGGAGAGGAAACAGGCCTTATTTCTTGAACGCCCCAAAGTACCGATAATTCACACACACACAATTCGCGAAAAGAAACCACCAGAAACCCCCAAAAAACGTGCTTTTAAACAAATAGAAAAATGTGCCAAGATTTTCAAAAGTCCTACTCGTAACGAAAACGAGCATAA
>JASPKP010007764.1:0-12369 GCA_030674155.1 Stramonita haemastoma
TAAAAAGCCGAGGTCTCGTTGCAAACCAGCAAAACATTTTGAAAACACCTTAAAAACCCCCCCCCCTTTGGGAAGAGTATGCCTTTGGTGCCAGAAAGGAACAGTGACCAAAACAAAAAAAAAAGGCCCTGCACAAAAGTGCATTTAAGACACCATCTCGAAGTAGGTTTGGGGGTCCTAAAAAGGGGAGGAACCTTTTCCGATTAAAAGAGAGACCATTTGTGCCAGGGGAAACGGATGACAAAGATTCAAAACCCAAAACCCATAGACCAAGGACGGGAAAAAAAAAAAAATTTTAAAAAAAATAATAAAATAAGAGGGGTTTATTGCTTTATCCTCAAAAAATTTTTGAAGATTTTTTTTAAATGTAAATTAAGAGCAAACAACAGATCCAGCTTGGTTTTAAAAAAATTTTAACGTCCCTTTTCCTTTCCTGGCGCCTTTCAGTTTTCAGGGCAGAATCAGATACCAAGGAGCCGGCAAACTCCACCCCCCCTCCCCCCCCCGCGCCATTCCTGAAAACCCCCTTCCGTAATTCTCCTACGCAGCAAAAACGCGACTCTCCCTGTACCCCCTTTCCGATCGTCTGCCACCCTCTGCCCCAAGGAAGACGGCAGTCCCAGGGGCAGCGCCCCCACTTCCGCAATGGGGGTCACCGCTGCTGGTGGTAGGGCCTGGTGGACGACCTGTGGGGAAAAGGTAAGTGTGTGTGTGTGTGTGTGTGTGTGTGGGTGTGGGTGTGTGTGGTGTTGTGGGGTGTGGTGGATGAGGGTGGGAGTGTGTGGTGTGGTGTGGTGTGGTATTTTTGTTGTGTGTGTTGTGTGGTGTGTGTTGTGTGGCGTGTGTGTTTGTGTTGTGTGGGGTGGTGGTGGGTTTGTGTGGGGGGGTGTGGTTTGTGTGTGTGTTTGGGTTGTGTGTGTGTGTGTGGTGTGTGGTGGTGTGTGGGTGTGTGGGTGTGTGGTTGGGGGGGTGGTGTGGTGTAGCGTTGTACGGCATCCGTGGGATCCAAAGCTTTTTGCGATTTGCGCGGTCGCGTTCGCGCGTGTGGATGTGTTATGAAATTGGATTGCTGGGATACAAATAATTTTTTTGTTTAAAAAAGCACGCATTATGGCAAGCAGGGAGTATTTTTGGGAAAAAAAAGGGGGTAATATGCTATACATCATACAAGTTTTCAAAAAACAAAAGAACTGATTTTCTAACCACCTGTCCAAATAAGCAAAAGCAAAAATGGGGAAATTTTAAAGTGTTTAAACACAATTTTTATAAACACACATAATCATGAGGGGTCGAAACTTTACACTGCACATTGTAAAACCACATGGCGCATACCTTTCTAAATTTCTTCCCCAAAAATAAAAATCACATGCTTTTCCTTCCCATCCTTCACAAGGGACCTCCACAAAGGACAGCACGGGGCGTGGAGCTCCTCAAGACCCCTCCCCCAGAGAAGCTTCGTCCACGACATGCCTTCCTCACGGCCCAAGGACCGACCCCCCGACCACCCCCTGGACCCCGGGGGCCCGAGGACAAGGGGCAAGGATCAGGGGGGGGGACTTCCACCTCCCCGGCACAAGGGGCACGGAGAGGGTGTTTCCCGGGGGGATGGGGTTTCCTCGCTCACCTGAGAGCCAGCAGAGGACCCCGCAGCGGGCTGCCTTGACCTTTATGGAATGAACGAGAAGGGCGCCATGCCCTACCTACCGCAGAGCCAGGGGAGGAGAAAAAACAGTGACCATGTCGTTCGTACTGGGGCGGTCTGGGCTGGTCTGTTCTTTCTGTTTCTGTTTTGTCTTCTGTTCGTTATGGGCTGGTCTGTTCTGTTTTGGTCGGCTGGGGCTGATCTGTTTTATCTGTTCTTTCTGTCCCCGAAGAAGAATGACTGACTGGGTGGGGGACTGGGTTTCTGCTGGCTGGCTGCTGGGTAACTCTTGACTGACTGACAACTTTAGTGAAGAAAAAAATATACCCAATAGTTTTAAAAAATCTATGATCTTGACTAAATCTTTAAAGATTTCAAGTAGTAAACGAATAATAAAACTAGAACTTTGAATGAATCAATCAAGAAATAAAAATCGAGGATAAACAACAAGTTGTAATTTTAATAAGAATGAAAAAAACAATAATGAGAAAAACAAACACAGGGGGTATAACTGGATTTTTGAGCAAGTCATCACGGCAAATTTTTATGCATGAAATTTTTGGTCTGCTTTCCCCCGGGAGACCCCCCCCCACAAAAAAAGTAAACCCCATTTTTGAAAATTTGTTCCGTCTAGCGCATATGTGTTGGTTTTTCCTTACAAAAAATTTTTACTCAAGATATTTAACGGGGGAAACCCTTTTTTAAAGGGGCAAATGTTAATTTTCACCACAACCGGTTTTTGTCTTTACCAAAAGCAAGATCATGCCACTTCGAAGACTATGTTTGATTTAAAAAGGGGATCGCTCAAAACCCCT
The DNA here is from genome assembly GCA_030674155.1 of Stramonita haemastoma. NCBI lineage: Eukaryota > Metazoa > Mollusca > Gastropoda > Neogastropoda > Muricidae > Stramonita > Stramonita haemastoma. The sequence goes on from JASPKP010007764.1 coordinate 2,458, forward strand.
CTTTTTTAAACAGTTTTTACCTCAAATCCCCAAATACTTCTTAACACAAAAGTACAACTTATAAAACAAAAATTTAATAACTAAATGAAATATATATAAACTTTAAAAACAATTTTTTTTCTTTTAGTTCGACGAAACGAAAGCCCCGAAACAACACACCAGGAACCTCAACCCCAGGACACCTGGCCACCGCAGCCCCGCCCCTTCGGGAAGCGCAAGCCCCCCGGGCCAGAACCCCCAAAAGGGCCAAGCCCAAAACCCAAGGGGCTCCCTCGGGGCCGTCATTTTCGGTCGTGACAAGGGGGGGCGGCACGCAAGAAAAGGTCTGCAAACCCCTACCGGGAAAAAGGGGGCCTGCCAGCACCAAAAAGAAAAAAGGCGGGGGGGGAGAAGAAGGCCCCAAAGGAAGAAAAAGGGGCGCTTCCTCTCGAAAAGGGAACGGAGTTTGTTGAGAAAATGATGATTTTTAAATGCTTTAGGGAAAAAGTGGGTTTGTGAACAAGACTAAATTCAAAAACCTGAACCCCACATTTTCCTGTAAAGGGAAAAAGGGAATTGCCTTTTGGGAAAAACCAGTGACAAAAATCTACTTGAATGCAGCCAATGAGTTTAAACTGCTCTGCAGCCCAAGACAAACACTGTGTCCCCACTGGAACGAAACAGTTGCAGCAAACTTCAAAATTTTCGAATCTTCTCCGGTGATGATTTTTAAAAATATGGTCAACGAGCAAGGGCCCCCCCCCCCCCCCCCCTTTCGCTTTAACACCTTTGATAGTCAAAAAAAACAAACCGAAAACGGTTACAAAAGGATTTTGCTTTTTACAAGTGTGTGTCAAAAAAAAAAAAGAGCATCCCTGGGGAAAATGGCAAGTAAGTAAAAAGGACAAACTAAAGGAACCGCCAAAAAAGAACTTTCTTAGTTAGATTTGATTTTAAAAGAGGATGACTAGTGGGTGAAGGGTTTTGCAATTTTTTAGGGGACAGAGTAAAAGGGGGGGAAAGGGGGGAATTAACCATGCCCCCAACAATAAACAATCACAAACCAAAAGGGGGGACCCCCCGACATCCATCAAACGAGACCTCACTATTCCACTTGTTCATCATTCCACTTCAGCCGCTTCACAAACAAGAAAAGTCACGCGGGATCTTTTTGCTGGGTTTGGCCCCTTTTTTGCCCACCTTTTTCACCCACAGAGATTAAAATGGTGAAGCTTTGCTGACCTTGCAGGAAAATTACCAAACCTGGATTAACCCCCCAGAGAAAGAGGGGGGGGATTTTGAACTTCAGATGTCAAAACCAGCGGCATGAGATTGATGTATATCTGATTCCCCCCACCCCTACATCTTTCCGCCCTTCCGCTCCTAAAGACGGCCCCGAGCAAGGAAGGCACCCAGGTTCACAAGCAAAGATGGGGTGTACGGACCCCCGGCCTTACGCACGGGGCTTTCGCCAGCAGGCCGCTATCTTTTTTCTTTTGTGTGTTCTGGGGGGAAGGCATAAACTACTAGGCTTTGCCGGCCCCCGCCTGGCTGGAGAATGGCAGAAAACTAGTTAGGGGAAAACCAAAGGGCCCTCAAGGAACTCTGTGACCGTCTTTAGACAACAAAACGAGCTCTTTACCGGGGCCCCCATTGAAATACGAAAACACCAACAAGCCTCCACACGAGACCTGCAAAAAAAAACACCAACAAAAGATCGCTTTCGCAAGTGAAATTTGAAATAAAACTATAGTGGACACCTTTCTCCCCCACCCTTTTTCCCCTGCAATCTTTTGGATGATTGTATTTCCTTTGAACAAGTGAGTAAAATGGATATATTTACCGGAAAAAATGCAGTCCACAGAAAAAGAAGGAATAAACCCTTGCAACGGGGACTAAGACCGCAGTTTTCGTGATCGGGTCAACGGGCGGGAGGCACAACAAAAATTGGTTGGGTTTTTTTTATATTTTTAAATCAGATAGACCTCCAAGGTTCCCCAAAAGGGTGAATTTTTGTGTAGCGACTTTTTATAATCCCCGATAAGGAGCCATTTCCGCTTCGAATGTTCTGAAATCGACACCCGGAAGGGAAATTGTTTGATTTTTTTTTTTTTACATCCGTTCCTTTCGCACAAAAGGGCCCACTTTTCCGAAAGGTGGAACGAGTTTTAACTGAGTGTAAGATGTTCGGGTGTTCACACATGGGGCTTTGGTTTTATAAGCCCCCAAAGGGGATTGTGGGAAGGGAGGGGGGGCTTTTGCTTCTCCAGGGGAAAACCCAAAAAGGGCGCCTCCCGGGGTTGGATCCGGGCTTCAATCACAAGCGCAAGCCTAACCACTAGGGACCCCCCCCCCCCCCCCCCCCACTAAACTTAGTCAAAAGGGGAAAAGGGGGGGAAAACGTATTACTACGGGAGAAAAAGACAGAAAACGAAAAGAAAAAACCCAGAAACTGATTTCTTAAGTGAACCTAAAATGGGAATTTTACCATGATTGAAATGTTACTTTTTTGTTTTGAAAAAAACATTTTACCCTGCATTTTAACTTACAAGGCAACAAAGCGGTACTGCCCCAAAAGGAAATCTTCGCGAACGGAAATTCTGAAAGGAAAAAAACAAAGAAAAATCAAAAAAAACTAGTTTCTCTTCACCAAACTGCTATCTGAACACTCTTTAAAAAAAGCAAATGGGGCAGTTTATCGCCACCCAGCCAGCAAATTTTTTCCTGGGTTAAAAGGCCATCGTGATAATATTTTCCCCTTGTTCAAGTTATTTTTGTTAGCGAGTTGTTCGAGCCGATCCCATGGGGGCCTTTTCACGGGGTCCGTGTAGCTTGAAGGACCGGTGGTATATAGCTGCTATGTAACAGTCAAAGGGCCACATAAAAAAAAAAATTTTTGCTCCAGGCAGATCATGGGTACCCCAAAGCCTTGGGGGGTTTTGCCTTTCTAAAAAAAATTCAAAAAATTGTGTGTGCCTAGCCCAGGAGATAAGCAATTTTAAACGATTACGTCAAAATAAAATTTACGGGGGAATGTGTCAAAATGATACACTAAAAAACAAAAAAAAATTTGGGAAAACACCTACAAAAGCAAAAACAAACACAAAAAAAGTTCAAGTGAAGTACGTGCTTCAATAATGCAACGATCCAGAACAGAGAGACCGGGGATTTCACAGAGACAACGGGGATTAGTACAAAACAAATACGAGTATCTTTTAAACGGGCCAAAATTGTCGGGGGATGGCTGTGATATGATAACCATTGATTTAAAGCCCTGTTCCTTTTTTTTGTTAGTTTTACTGTATGGTTTTTGCAAAATATTTTTTGCACTTGATGTTTTAAAAATAAAATCAAAAACCTTTCATCAAACGACAGCAATTATATAAACCATTCAGAACTGCGATGACTTCACCATTTTAACAACAGGGCTGATACTTTTTTTCCTGCTTTATCCCAGCGATCCGCCTTCTGAAAAAGAAATTTAATCTGTTTTGCCCAAACGGGCATAGGATTATATTTGCTCCCACACCTTAATCCGGATTTTTACATAAACTAAAAGACGCTCTCTGCTTTCCATGGAATTTAGGGTACAAAACGGTTTTCCATAATCTTTTTCGAACGCATAAGTCTTTTTTTTATGTTAAAAAACCAATGAAACATGCAAAATATCAAATAAACCACAAAAAAAAACAAAATGCTACCCCTTTTTACTTGTGTTTTTGTACGCATGAGGTAGAGAGTTTGCTTCATCTTCTGTACTGCTCCCCCCCCAACCCCTCTTTTTTCTGGTTGCGCAAAGAGATACTTTCATATGGGGTTTGAGTGAAAAGTCAAATTAATTAATGTAGACAGTTTAGTTAGGGGGGGGGGGGGGGGGGGCATGATGTATGTGCAGTGTTGCGTGCATCAGCGTGGTGTGTATGTCTGCGCCCCTCTCCATTTTGGCATGAAACATCAAAGACAAAAAGTTCAAAACAGTTGCTTTTTTTGGGGCATTCATTAAAGAAGAAGAGACCAGAAACAAAATACTTTTTGGTCACGGAAAGAAAAACCCAAACATTTTTTCTTCGCCATTTTTTTGCAAAAAAACGTTTGTATTTTTTGAAATAAGTATCATTATGATAATAAATGTACCCAATGGTTTTTCTTAACACCAAACAACTTATTTAAATTAAACCCTCATCGCATAACCTCCCCCACCCCCCGGGTGTCGTCTGAACACGTAAAGTAACAGACTTAAAATCGAACACCAAAACCCCACACCCAACACACACCAAAAAAACACACCCCACAACACACACACCCCAAAACCCACACAATCGCAAATGGCGGATTACCATTGACATTTTCTTTTAAAGCCAATAGAAACACATGACCCTTTGAAAACAAGAGCTGTCGCAAGCACCACCAGAGGTGACGGGGCTCAACAAAGGCATTCTACGCTTGCGGGGTCTGAATAACAAATCCTTTCGCTACACTCTTAGGGTTAGGGAGGGGGAATACATAAAATCCTTGACTTGCTTTTTGTATAGTTTGTAAGCCTAGACCATTGGTTACAGTAGATAATTTAATATGCAAAGTTGACACACAAGTCTCTCTCTCTCTCTCTCCTTTCTTCGTTCTCCTCTCCTCTCTCCCCTCACCCTCTCTCTCTCTCTCCTCTCCTCTCTCTTCCCCTTTCCCTCTCCCCCTCTCGTTGCGGGGGGGGGGGGGGGAGGGTTGTTTTAACATCTGTCCCCTAAAAGTGTTTTTAGACAATTGTTGTTGGGGTGTGCGGCGTGCTGCGTGCGCGTGTGCTCGGGTGTATGTATGTATGTTGTAGAGGGGTTGTGTGTGTGTGTGGGTTGTGTTTGGTGTTGGTGGTGTGTGGTGCGTGTCGAGCACCGCGCGCGAGTGATGGGTGTAGGTGCGCGCGTCTGCACATGAAAAACGCATATGCCAACTTACGACCACGTCGAAAAATTTCTTTTTTCTTTATCGACCTTTACCCAAAAATAAAAAAAATCCTTTACTTTTTTTCCCAATTCTCTTTACCATCCCCACCACCATCACCCCCCTCGAAACCTTCAACTGCACCAACAAGGGGTTTAATGAATGAACGAGGTTGTGAAAAAAATACCACAAAAAACCCCACATCCCCTACACGAAAACCATCTGAAAAATTTTCAGAAATCAACACAAGCTACATTTACAGGGGGTTTGTCGTCTGCCCGCCGCACGCGGGCAGAACTTATTTTTACTTTTTTTAGCAAAAGGGGACACTTCTCCCTATTTCGTAGGAATTTTACCCAAACTGGATCGTTTCCTTAAACATAGGGGTACACTCAGGGAAGTGTGAACAGACAAAAGGGCACCTAGACTAGACATACTGGATTTCTCAGTTGACGAACAAGTGTAAGGGGTTTGTTTGAAAGACTACGTATTACAAAGGCGAATATCGAACGGCCTTTGGCGTTTTTATATAGTTTTGGTGAAAAAAATTTAATGTGAAATTCTAAACCGTACTGAACTCCTGTTTGTCTGTGTGGTAGTTGTGGTGCGTGCGTGTGCGCGCGCGCGCGTTTTGTCTTCGTCGTGTCTTTGTGTCTGGTCTGGATGATCAGTAGATCATAATAATACCGGGGAAAATTGGGGGCAAATGAGGCGCGAGACAAACATAGGCCAAGGGGTTTTTAGAGCGGAAAACACTTTGCTATTTAAACTCTGTAACATGACTTTAATTTATTCATAAAGGGAAAAACACATTGAGTAGCAAGAGGGAATACGAAAGGCTCGCTTTTTTGTATCTTATTTTTTTTTTTATTCCAAGGATAGGGAATAAGCACACTGGGGTGTTTTTTTTTTTACACATCCCCCGTCTATGCATTTTTTAAATTCTGTCACCGTTTCCCACCGCACAAAGGCCTACCTTCCAAAAAGTAGAACAAATTTTTTTGTGCGTAAGATTTCTGCGTGCGTTTGCACGGTGACCCCGGGTTTTTTAGTCCATCCGAAAACTTAAAGGGGGGAGTGGGGGCGCAAGAGTTAATTTTAGGGGGAAAAATCCCCCACCGGGATTTTAACCCGGGCAGCAATCACGAATGGAAGCCAAGCTCTAACCCCCTAAGGTAGAAGAACATCGAGATTTTTTTGGATTTTTATAAAAGTTATGTGGTTTTTAGAAGCTAAAACTTTGAGGGGGTTGTCCTACCACACCCTTTAAAAAAATAGGGAACCGAGGTAATTTAAATTTTCAGTAAAATCACTCCATGTTATTTCTGCCAAACCCTTTTTATTAAATAAGGGGCGGATGGAATTTAAGTCTGTCTGCATAAAAAGTTTTTGGAATATACATGGGGGAAAAATTTCAACTAACAGTCAAATCTTTTTATACTTGACAGTGTAAATGCCAGAAACCCATGCGCAAACCCTGTACTGAAGCATTCATAGCTTGTATACACGTTCAATCACGACAATCTCTGCGGAAATTTGGGATGCTTTTCCCGGGGAGACCGCGTTTTCCACAAAAACACAAGAAAAAAAGCACCTTCTGTTATTGTTTTTGTTTCCTGTGCATGTGGAGGCACTGTTTCCAATATAAAAAGACTTATTTTTTTTCAGTATTTTACCAGGGGCGCATCCCTTTTTGTCGTGGGGCTTTCCGGCGCTAAGTGTGTTACACACGGGAACCCAGCATCCCCCCCAAAAAACTAGCACTCAACCACCCCCCCACAGTCAGTGGAAAAAAAAATTTCGGGGGAAACAGGAACAAACCACACACATTCGAACCCGGCTTTTTTGTTTCCAAGCAAATGCGTCAACTCTAGACCCCCCAACTCCTACTAAAGCTTTTTCTTTCAAACCTTCTTTCTCCCCCCCCTGTTTTTACCTAAAGGGGGTTAGCCGGGGCGAAAAAACCCCCCGGCACGGAGGTTACAACATTCACAAAACCCCAAGGGAATCAGGAAAACCTCAGCAAATAAAAACTTTCAAAACCCTAACCGGGGGGGGACACATGGGGGGAAAACACCCAGGCAAACAAAAACTGTCGTGTAGACGAAAACCCACATAAAACCACAAACTTAATTTGAGCAGTCACCACCACGCCCGGGCCCCCACAAAAACGCGCGGTGCATACACACACGTACACACCACGCACGCCCACGCATGCACAACACACACCCACACAAATTGGGGCTACTTTTTCATTTGGGGAGTCGTGCTGAAAGAAAGAAACCTGTCAAAAAGCGCACACCCAAACCACACCACACACCAGGCGCGCACGTGCACACAACACAACCCCCTACCCCGGGACCACCACGCACCACGCATGCACACACAAAACACACAATGTATAAATGTTAAAATAAGATATATATGTATAAAAAATTTATATTGAATATATATAATATATATATATTTATATAAAAATATATATAAATATATATATATATATATAATTTAAAATAAAAATAATTATATAACACGCTAAGCCCAGTGGGGAAACAGTGGGCTCAAAAACGACGAAACCGGGGGCGAATCCCACGGGGGAAAAAAATTACATTTCTAATTTTGTTGGAATACATTCTGGTGGTGTGGTGTGGTGTGTGTGTGTGTTGTGTGGGGGGGGTGTGTGGGTGTGTGGGGTGTGGTGTGGGGTGGGGGGTGCGTCGTGCGTGGGGTGTGTGTGTGTGTGTGTGTGTAGTGTGTGTGTGCCGCGCACACGGTGTGGTTATGGGACAGACAGAGAATACAGACAAGACGACGTGTAACTAAAAGTTTTATGTTAGCTAAGACTGAACACCAAGCAAAAGAAAAAAAAACAGCATACCACTAACACCCAGGAAAAAAAAAACCCAAAAATTAGATCAATAAGGCACACAAAAAGTCAAAATCGGAACCGTCTCTGCGCGCTGTCTGTCTGTCTGTCTGTCTGTCTGTCGTCTGTCTGTCTGTCCCGTCGTCGCTGCGTCTCTCTCTCCCCTCTCTCTCTCTCTTCCTCTCCTCTCTCTCTCTCGTCTCTCTCCTCCCCTCCCTCCCCCCCTCCCTCCCCCTTTCCCACACCGGCATTGACAGCAAACGACAGCATTACAACAAATCACAGGGAGACAACGAACCCCGCATTCGATGTGAAAACCTTTATTGAAGCAACAAAAGCAGCATGCTCGCTCTTAGAGCAACGCACGCTTGGGATTTGAAATTTGACAAGTGCCTTTGTGATCACACTTTCTTTTACAGGAAACAAATTTTAATCATGAATAAATATACATGTTTCGTGGACAACCAACAAACAGACGACGGACAGACAGACGACAGACAGAAAATTTAAAACAGAGACACAGCAAACAGTTTAGAAGAATACCCAAAAAGAAGGAAGGGAAAAAAAATAAACATCTCAAATCACAACACTAACAACAAAATCACCAACAACAGCAATAGAAAACCCACAAAAATAGGGGGAACCACAAGGAAAATAAAAAAAAAGGGGGAGGAAAAAAAAGGGAAAAGGGAAAAGGGAAAAAGGGCAACACAAAGGGCCCAAAATTTTCTTGCACGCAGCAGGGGGGCGACTCGTACACCCAACCCAAATTTTATTATTTGACACCCCACCTTTTTACCCCAAATAACAAGGGGACTGGATCGAACGTCCGGGGGCCTCCCATGACCTCAGGGCCTAAAGAAAACACAAACTACTTTCTGGAAGGTAAAAGGGGGGAAGGGAGAAGAGAGAGGGGGGGGGGGGGCAGAGAGAGGGAAACACACAACGAAGACAACAGGGGCGACAGACAGACAGGGGACAGACAGACAGACAGACAACAGACAGACAGACAGACGACAGCCCAGACAGACAGACAGAGAGAGAGAGAAGAGAGAGAGAGAGAGAGAGAGAGAGAGGGAGAGGAGAGAGAGAGAGAGAGAAGAGAGAGGAGAGGGGACAGAGAAAAGAAAGCGGCTTTTCTTTCCTCGGGTAGTAAATTTGATAAAGAGATTTTTTTTCCAGCACTAAAAAGATAGAAAAAATTAATACCTAAAAATATGAAAAGCAACGAAAAAAATGAGATGTATGTGTAAAAACATACAAGAGAGAGAGATAGGAGAGAGAGATGGGGGGGGGGGGAGACAACAGAGAGAGATAAACAGAAGAAAAGACAAAACAGAGACGGGACGGAGAAAAAAGAGAGTGCTTTTCCGATAAGGGTGTAAATGAGAACAAGGAAATTTTTTTTTTTAACACCCCTTAAATAAATAACAAAGGCCAAATTAATATGAAAGGCAACGAAAGAACATAATAATGTGAACACAAAAAAAGACAGAGAGAGAGAGGGAGAAACAGAGACAGAGACATATAATGTAAAGTATCAAGGGTGGATGGGGGATTGAGGGTTTATCGATGGCGGGGTATACCCTAACAAAAGGCCCGGGAATCGCAAATTCAAGGCCTGTTTTGAATCCAAACTTTCCCCTTACCACTAGGGTTATTGAAGGAACCTTTAAACGGGGACCCCATGTCACACCTTTTAGCGCATTAAAGAAAACCCCCGGGCAACAAGACGGCGTTTTTTGATTTTTTTTTTTTTTAGAAAAAAAGGGCCATTTCCCGGGCAAAAAAATTTTGCTGAAGGACATCATAAACAAAATGGAGGGGACGTGCTTGTGGGGACCCGTCTTCCAGGGAAGCATTCCCCAATTTGTGCAGAAAAAACGTCTCTCTCCCTCTTTTCCTCCCCTTTCCAAACTTCCCCCCCCTCTTCCTTTCCCCCCCCCCCTTTTCTCTCTCTTATTCCCGACCAAAATAACACATTTTCCCCCAAAAATCCCCCCAAAAGAAATACTTAAGTTTCGTAAAGTTTGATTTGGGGATGACGCCAAACATGCGCTGCCAATTTACAAGAAACCAACCGGGGTTCGATCAGCTAACCCCGAATCTGCCGAAGAAACAAAATAAATAATTTC
>JASPKP010007765.1:0-12368 GCA_030674155.1 Stramonita haemastoma
CACCCCCCCCTTCACTGAATAGTTTCGTTTGTTCAAAGTACGTACCGGATTTTATTTTCTGGGAACCGATTTTGGGGGAGTTGGTCAAGATATCTCTGAAACGGCAACTCGCAGTACCGGTTTTTAAAAAATCCTAGCGCGAACCCTGGAGTAAGTGACAAGGTGGGGGTTTATTGCTGACAAAATCGATGTTTGTTGACAAGAACAGTGATGTTCGAGCTGACAAAGTTAATGATAATTTGCATTGAGTAAAACTGACTTTCTGTTAACAAGAACATGAATGATGTGTGTTGACAGGAAAGACAATGTGCTGCGGTTGTGGAACTATCTGCTAGAGCTGCTTCGTGCCCGCCGCATGCGTCTGGAGCTGACACACAACCTGCACAAGATCTTCCAGGAGATGCTGTACATCCTGGGCTGGATGGAGGAGATCAAGGTCAGCTGGTCACGCTTTGTCACAACTCCACACTTTCTGTACCACTCTTCCTATGTGCTTTGATATTAACTCCTAAGAATAAGGGGAAAAGTCTTTTTTTTTTTCCTCCTGGGTTCTGTCTCACCATCTGTAATATTTCAATTGTGACAGTGTTATTCCTTCTACTCCTTCTTTACCATGCACATCACATCAAGACTTAACTTATCCAGCACTCAGGGCAGAGGTCCTCAGGAAACTAACAACTGTTAATGGCCATAAGTCACCAGAGGAGAGCCAGCACTGCTGCTTGCTAATGATTGGTAGTGCCTGTTTTCATCTCATCCTTTTGCTATCCTGATATTTGGTAAAACATCTTTATCCCCCTTGTATCCTGTCAAAGTCCACTTGTGTTCTGTCTGACAGTCTGTTTTGGTCACCATTTTTGTGCTCATATTCTGTAGATAACTTTCTTACCTTGCCTATTTCCGAAACATTGGTAAGGGTTACCTCTGCTTATGTGCTTTTAAAAGTAAGATTTATAAATAAAAGTTTCTTCCAAAAATGTGTGCAAAGAAAATTTTTCATATGTTAAATTTGCAATGATAATTTTAACTAGCTATTGTGTTCTAAAGGTTGTATAGTTTGCAGTGCTATTGTCCTATCAGTATGTCTGTTTCAGCATACGAATAGTCATAAAGATCCAGGTCAGGCTAATATTCCCTAATGTTCTTGTAACAGTCCATAAAGTTGATGTATTTTAAAAAGCTTTGCAACTTCTCATAAGTTTGTCTTTCATTCATGCTTTATTTTTTAAATTATTATTTATAAACTTTTTTACGCATTATCTCAAGACTCCACAAGGATTTCTTCTCTGTCATGGTAAAATATCATACTTGCTGTCATGGTTGAGATAGCAGTAGGAGAAGGATACTTGATGCATTGGTGAATACCCAGTACATGCAGATCTTGAGAAAGGGAACAAAAGACATGTTGAGTACTTTTAGTTGAGGCCAGAGCACTGCCAGATGTGCATGAAGGCAATCTGTTGCTGACGTACTACATGTATCACCCTGGCAGGCGCGGCTGATGTCGGAGGACTACGGCAAACACCTGATGGGTGTGGAGGACTTGCTGGAGAAGCATTCCCTGCTGGAGGCCGACGTCCACGTGGTTGGGGAGAGAGTCAAAACCGTCAACACTCAGGCACAGCGCTTCATCGAGGATGACTTCGCTGATGTGGGAGGTAAGGAAGGGGACCCACCAGCAGAAAGCGGGAGTGTCATTGCATGTTTCGCTGTTTGTTGCAGTCAGCTGTGAGAAAGAGGGCCTCTGGTTATTGTAAGTGTTAGGTGACTAGCAGTAAAATTGAAAATGCATACAGCTTTTTTTCATAAGTTCATCTTGAAGGATATTTTTGGGATGGAACAAAAGCCTTTTGATGTTTTCATTTTTTTAAGTCCTCTTTTGTAAAGGACCCCAAACCCCCCCCCCCCCCCCCCCCCACCACACACACACACACGCACACATATGTAAGCAAGATTACTGACATTCCAGTTTTAAGTAATTTTTAGAATTTCTCTTCCCAGTTCAATTGAAAGAGTCTTCAAGCTGAGTCAGTAATGTGTAGGAAGGACAGTAACATGGTTAATTTGGTAGAATTCAAGAAGCTGTTTACAAGATTTTATGGTATAAACACTTCTTTTTCCAGTTATAGCTGGGCTTCTTAAAACAGCACTAAAAAGGTAAGAAATTGTGGTCTTTTTGATTATGTTTTGTTTGCCTCATAGTTGAATACATTTTTCTGGTCATAAGCAGTGGATGACTGTATACTGTGACCAAAACATTGTGTGGCAGGCTACAGACCCTGTGACCCCGAGATCATCCAGGACCGCATGACCACCCTGCACCAGGCCTACGAGGAGCTGTGTGGGCTGGCCGAGTCACGCCGCAAGCGCCTGGAGGAGTCGCGCACCTTGTGGCAGTTCTACTGGGACATGGCGGATGAAGAGGGCTGGATCAGGGAGAAAGAACAGCTCATGTCCTCTCCTGACCTGGGACATGACCTCACCAGCGTCAACCTGCTTCTCAGCAAACACAAGGTAGGCCTTCTTCCATGTTCTTGTTAGAATGTTTAACCATCTGAAATATTTTCAAGCTTTACCACGTGTTCACCAGAGTAATATGTAGAGAGATCAGTACATATCATTAGTATGCACCATCATCGATTACCCACGAAGCATTTTAAATCAGTTTTCTGTCAAACATTAGGTCATCGTTCTTGATGCCCTCACCCCCCCCCCCCCCCCCAAATGTTTGAGCATCGTGAATGAATACAGAAAATGTTGATGGCTGTACAATGATCTGATGAGAGAAAGGATAGAAGCAGAAAAGAGGTTACTAATCCTATTTGCATAATTGATCCCTGTAGAAACCCAGACTGGTGTTGTGTGCTGTAACTGTGTTGTGTGCTGTAACCAAGTGTGGTGGCGATGGTGTTGCAGGCCATGGAGGATGAGATGCAGGCACGTCACTCTCACCTGCAGTCCGTCATCCAGGCCAGCCAGGACCTCATCCAGGCTGGCAATTTCGGTGCTGAGAAGATCCAGGAGAGGATCGACGAGATCAACCAGCAGTGGGAGAGCCTTATCGATCTGGCCACTTACCGCAAAAAGCGACTCAACGAAGCAGTCGACTTCTACCAGGTGAGCTACTTACTTGTTGTGGCAAAACTTTCACAGTCGGTAAAATGTAACCAACCCTTGTCAAGTTGTGTGGAGTTTTCGTTCTGTCTTGCATCTTACTGCATCAAGAGAATCAGAGTTGGATATTACACATTCAAAGTTTTTAGTTTTTATGTTTAATCCTTCTCCTTAATTAATCAGTGTTCATTTGTGGCAATGTTTTTAGTGTCCAGTTATTCTATATTTTTAGATTATTGGTCACTAGATCCATCTAGTGTTTGATAGATGGGACTAAGTATTGTATAAATATTTGAATTTTACACTTGTACCAAAAAAGAAAGAAAATGAACAAACAAAAAATTCACATCAACCTTAGGGAGTGTTTTTATGTTGTTGGTTTCCTGGATTAGTTTATTGTGTGTGTTTTGTGTTAGCATTTCACAAAGTGTCTGCTGCTGGAATTCATTTTCTGCAGGAACACGTTTACCATAGCGAGTGTTAGTGCTTTGTCTTGATGATGATTGCTTTCCATACATGGTCTATGGAACATTGACTGCATGGTAAAACGTGTTTGTTGTGTTGCAGTTCTTTGCAGATGCAGATGATGTGGACGCATGGTTGTTGGACACCCTGCGCATTGTTTCCAGCAAGGATGTGGGCAAGGACGAAGCCAGTGTGCAGTCACTCCTCAAAAAACACAAGGTACTGCACTTGTTTCTGCCTTTCTTCAAACTACCATTCATGATGATAACCTGGACATTCTAAAAAATGTCCAGAAAAATCCACTCTGCATTGCCTTTCGAGTAAACTTCCAGTTTTGTTGTGTGTTTTTTTTTTGGGGGGGGGGTGGTCATGGCAGACAGTAAACACAGAAACAATGGAATAAAAATGATCCCACCAGAATGCTAGAGGCAATAACATTTTTGATGAAAAGATGTGTTCAGTAAACTACTGTTATGCCTTAAAAGTAACAGCAAAATAATAATTCTGCCGTGTCTACTGTTATAGTATTCTTACTGATGTAACTTGTGCATTAGATTTTTCTAATGACTTCCCAATTGTGGAGAGCTGTTTCCTTGCTTTGGAGGATTGTTGATAACACCCTCCTTGCTTGCTCGTATCTCATTATATAGTTTGAAGTCAAGATGAATGTGTAAAATCTGATGCTAACTTTGAGGTGGGGGTGTTCTGTAAGTACATGTATAGAAGGGAAGAGAGAAAGGACAGGGAGTATGTCGTTATGTGATAGGTTTGCTGTAAAAGAAAAATAACAGCTGGTGTATGTGTGTGTTCTGTGTGCAGGAGGTGACAGAGGAGCTGAAGAACTACCAGACAGCCATAGAAGCTCTGCATGAACAGGCTGCTAGTCTGGGAGATCAGGTCAGGCCCTTCTTTATGCATGTCGGCATTCTCTTGCATGCACATGTGCCTTCACATATACACACACATTAGCACAAGCATTCACACACAAGTGCACATTCTCACATGTGCACTCACATACATATACACATACCTTAAAACTTACCCTTCCCCTCTATTTTCTCACTTTGAAATAATGTGTGTTTATGTGTTTACATATTTGGTCGTCAACATTTTTTCTCTTGAGACAAATACATGCACTTACATTAGCAACACCAGTGACTTATGGGCCTCTAGAGCGACTGGATTTTTTTTGTTTTTTGTTTGGGATCATCAGTGGTGAGATCTTATGTTAGTGCAGAAATTGCTCAGTATGAAGAACTGAAATTAGTTTAAGGAGAGGCTTTTTTACAGGCTGGAATTACTGGAAATCCTTCAGCTTCGGGGGGCAGACACCAAAACCATTTCAGGGAAAAGTGCTTTTCCTCCAGTACCATGCCTGTGTAGAAAAAGTATCATAGTCTGACGAGTTTACCTAAAGTCAGAATAAAAGAACAGAAAGATAAAAGAGTGTAAATTTGCAACACACATTTACTGGGGAGTACAGCTTGAATTTTACTCAGAGAAAACTATGATTAGAAATGCACTACATTATGATGCTATTAACTCCAATACCAAGAGGAATGGTTATGTTGCAGGACCGGGAGTCTCCCGACGTGCAGAGTCGACTGTCGAGCATCGACAAGCGTTACCAGGACCTGCTGGACCTGGCCAAGCTGCGTAAGCAGCGCCTGATTGACGCTCTGTCTCTCTACAAACTCTTCAACGAGTCCGACGGCGTCGAGACCTGGATTGATGAAAAGGTAACCACCAGCTGGAGAGACGTGGGTTGTTATGTTGTTTTCTGACCAAGCATGTTGTCTGTAGACACAAACCTTTTGAAATGTTGCAACGTATAGCTGCAGCTGTACTTGGAGATAAAAAAAAGTTTTTTCTGTACAAATTTAGACTAACACACTGTTAAAATGTTGATCAGTTGGTTCTGGTTTGCTAGCACCAAAAAAAGACATTTAAATTTATTGATTTGTTTGTTTAAAAATGAAGTACATGTCAAAGAGTTTTGATGTGATACTGTAACAGAAACTCCAGACCATATTCTTTAGGACTGCCCAGCTACCAGGTGCAGAATCTTGGGAGAAGACGTGAACCCCCTGGTGGATTTTTAGATAAACCTGAGGTGCTGAGGACGATAGCAGATTTTGACAGCAGTGGAAGACCAACCTTGTGGGCATGGCAGAGAACACTGAAGAAAGAAGAAAAGAAAAATGTCTGGCTTTGTGATGTTTAGGAATGTGGACAGCTGTAGTATATAGTAGGAAGGAAATAAAACTACTTTTATCCTTTCAGTCGTGAATATAAAGATTCCAAACCTTTTGTGTTAAAATATACTGTCAAGAGTGTATATGTGTGTGTCTGTGCCACTGGGTGTGTGCAAAGAAGGCACCTCATACCATGTAGGTAGAAATTCTGGCATAGTTTTCAAGAAATGTTGGTAATTGCGACTCTGAAGAAGTGACTGATCAATTAATCTTTCTGTGTGTGTGTGTGTGTTTTTCAGGAGAAATTCCTGACAACAATCCTGGTGACCGATGACGTGGAGGAGCTGGCCATCATGAAGCACCGCTTCGACAGCTTCGACCATGAGATGAACGCCACAGCATCCAAGGTGGCTGTCGTCAACCAGTTGGCACGACAGCTTCTGCAGGTGGAACACCCCAATGCTGCCGAGGTTGTCCAGCGACAGAATCAGCTCAATACTACGTCAGTAACCTACCACTTCATCTTCTCCTTCACTGTATATTTCTGAACCACATGCACTCACTTTGTGTTGTGTTTTCTGATTAATGTAGGGGTTGGCAATACACCTCTCCTCCCCTCTCTTTCTCACTTAAAAAAAGGAAAAATTATGCATACTAACCAAGGTGTTACTGAAAATGCAAAGCAAAAACTATGATGGAATAAGTGTTTGAGTTGTAACTGAACTCTCTGAAAGGGATGATGGTGGCAGGGATATGTGGACTATTTAGTGTTTGTTACAGGAGTCCTTTATGCTATTACTTTTACATTATCAGTATCATGCAAACATACTTGCACACACATTCACAAAAACACACACACACATACTTGCTGTTTTTTTCTGTTTTTTTTCTTTTTAGCTAGATGGTTTCGAAGAGAAAAAAGGAAATGTATTGCACATTCAATTTATCATCTTGGAATTAATTTTCACTCTTTCACTCCCACATAACAGAGAGCCATTTAGGCGTTTGGTGCCTCTACTTATAACATGTTCACTAAAGCAACCAGAAGATGCTGCTCCTTGCTAGGTAAGGTTGATTGTAGAATGAATGGCAGTGTGGAGGGGACTGAACATCAGGGTACGTGTTGCAGGTGGAACAACCTGCGTGAGATGGTGGACCAGAAGAGAGATGAAATCAATGTGGCTCATGGATTCCAGAACTTCAACATCGAGTGCAATGAAACCATTGTGAGTTCTATACAGTTGCCCATTGCTTTCTTTCACTGAATTCTGTCTGTCTTGTCATATTCTTATTTCGCACTTAAAATATGTAAAGGGTTTCTTATGTTGTATCATGTACATTCAAGACTGAAAACCATGGTATTGTTTTTGGTGAAGATTTACAAATTGTTGTTATAGCAATATTGCCCATAGTTTAATGCATGTTCATTTTTAGATGTGAAATATATAATAAGTGTATTATAGGGTCATTTACTGTATATTTAGACAGATATATTTAAGAAGAAACTAGTAAACTGTTAAGTTCAAACTATAAAACATGTTTGTTTATCACCGTGCATGTTTTTTTTTAACTACTGATGTATTGTAATCGTTCTTTGTTGTAAATACCTGGAGGATGTTGAGCTCCAAAATAAGAGATTTTGTATCAGCTAGTGCAGCAAAAAAACAATCAAAAGTTGTACAGGCTAGTGGATCACTTGAATATGCACTACTGATTTTTTGTGTGTGTGATTTGGATTGAGATATGTTTTTTCATGTAATCAATATTTTCAGTGTATCCTACGCAAAACTGTAATCATTGTTGTGACATTCCATATAAAAAGCCAACTGAATATGTTCACAGGGATGGATCCATGAGAAGGCCAAGTTGATCGAATCCACAGACGAACTTGGCAATGACCTTGCAGGCGTTATGACCTTGCAGCGACGACTGAGCACAATGGAGCGTGACCTTGCTGCCATTCAAGCCAAGGTGAGTATGTGTGATCATGGACACAGTGTTACCTTGGTCAGTGAGAATGATGTTAGAAAATGGGAGGAAAAATAAGTATTAGAATCATATATTCAATGTGTTTTGCAGCTGGAAAAGCAGAATAAATATTTGCCTATGCTGCAATTTTTCTTTTAAAAAAAAGGGGGGGGGGTTAAAAAATTGTTATGTGATATATGCCTGTGTTGCAGGTGACAAAATATATGAATATACTGACTCAGAATAGGCTTATGTTGAGGCTAGTAAAGGACAAAAATTACTGACCAGCATACTTACATACACTTGTACTTCACCTAAATAAAAGTATAAGAATACCAATCCAAAATATGCCAATGTTACAGTTGAAAAGCTATAAGAAACACAGATCCAATAAATGTTGGTCTTACAGATAGTAAAGTGGAAGAACTGCTGACCCAATGAGAGGTTTTGTTAGCAGCTCGAAAAAGTGTAAGCAACACTGACCCTTTAGCTGCTAGTGTTAGAATTAGAAAAGTGCAAGAAAAGTCTAATTCAGTATGCTTGTGATGCAGAGAAAAAAGTTAAAGAAGAAATGATCATGTATATGATGCGAGTTATACCAATGGAAATGTAAAAGAAATACTGACCCAGTACATGCCTGTTTTACAGCTGGAGTCCCTGCAGAATGAAGCAGAACGCCTGGAAGGAGAGAAACCAGAAGAAGCACAGGCCATCCGCGAGAAGGTGGCGGAGATCAACAATGTCTGGATGGACCTCAAAGACATGGTCAGTCATGCCTAAGATGTCGTCATGGCCATGTTGACAATCTAACTTATAGCATATTTTGTCATTGATTAACCCTTTCGCTGCTATCATATTTTGCTCAGGCACATGCTAGATGAAACAGAGAGCGTTGAATGATGACGAACAGCGATCGTCAACTGAGCATTGCTGCTGACAGTTTCTATTACGGACGTTGTTCGTCAACAGTGCAGTAAAGAGGTTAACTATATGGGAGCAGTGACAGAGAAGTCTATTTCAATCCCATATTTTTGCTTAGGTTTTAAACCAATTACAGAGGTGGTGTTGTTGGTATTATGCTGACAGCTGAAGGGTGTGTAATCTCACATACTTTTTCGTCAATAATATAATCATGAGATCTTATATGATGAGATCTGATAGACAAGGCCCACCTCTGTCAACAGCTGAAGGGTGTGTAATGTCACATATAATCATGAGATCTTATATAATATATGTTAGACAAGGTACACATATCTCTGTCAATTGCTGAAGAATGTGTTATGTTATGCCTAATCATGAGGTCTTATGTGATGAGATCTGATAGACCAGACCCATACATGTGTGTCAACAGCTGAAGGAGCGTGATGAGAAGCTGGGTGAGGCAGGAGAACTTCAGCGTTTCCTGGGCAGCCTGGACCACTTCCAGCAGTGGCTGGCCCGCACACAGACCACCGTGGCCTCCGAAGACATCCCCAACAGTCTGGCTGACGCTGAACGTCTGCTCAACCAGCACCAGCAGCTGAGGGATGAGATCGACACATACGCCCCTGAGTATGCCAAAATCAAGGAGTTTGGCGACAAGGTCACAGAGGGACAGGACGACCCCCAGTACATGTTCCTCAGACAGGTCAGTGCTGACTGGGCAAAGTGCTCACTTTGATACAATACAATACCAATACTTTATTATCTCAATGAACAGAAATGTATGTGTTACAAGCTGTAAATAACTATAAACAGATGACATTCATCACAGAAAGTAATAAAATTCAATCTTAAGAATTCCTTTGTTTTTTTAAAATTATCATTTCTTTTATTTTGTGTGCATGTTTCCCAAATATAATAGAGAAACAAATTTAGATGAAATTTGTGAAGAGTTCCTGAAGATGGTTCACATTTGATGCTTATCCTAGAATTGAATTTTCCATGTTGCCGCTGAAGCAGAAATCAAATATGGAAAGAGGAGGGTGAACACTCTTTATTACAAATCCATTCTTAGCCCTCTGTTTCCATAATCACTGTAGAAAAAAAAAAATCAGTCTTCTGCAAATAGTCTAGAAAGATGCACATTCAAGACTGCTTTATGTTGGCATCTGTAAGTTGAGATCAAAAGAGAAATTTGTATGGATGACCAGTTTTCTTTTCTTGTGTTGCATAATTCTTTGGCAGTATGTGACTTAACTGTCAGAGATTTGTCAGTTGTACTCGTGATCAGTTTTATGTTTCACTGAATTGCATGACTATTTTTGTGACCAGTTGGGGAAAGAGGGTGACAACAGAAAAAAGGAAGGGTGACATGCTGAAGGCTGTTTTCTGTTTCAGCGTCTGCAAGCCCTGGATGACGGCTGGCACGAGCTGTTGCAGATGTGGGAGAACAGGCAGCAGCTCCTGTCCCAGAGCCTCAGTCAGCAGGTGAGGAGGATCACTCTGGATCCTGCTTGGCCTTTCAGGCTAGGGTTGTGTTGTGTGGTGTGTGTGTGTGTGTGGTGTGTGTGTGTGTGTGTGTGTGTGTGTGTGTGTAGCAGTGTGTGTGTGAAGCAGTGTGTATATATCTGTTTCTGTACAGGTGTGCATGCTTCTGCTTTGGATTAGGATATAAAAGAGCATATGAACTCACATTTGTTTACATATGGAGTCAAGTGTTTCATCGTGTGTATATGTTCGTTTTTTGTGGGTTTTTTCTTCTGTTTACAGACATGTCTCTACATGCACTTCACAGATGTACACACTTACATTATGAGATTTGAGTTGTGTTTGTAAAAATACCTCAGAAGATGTTATTTTGACTTTTTTTTGCGTGTGTGTGTACCAGATGCTGTTGCGTGACGCCAAACAGGCTGAAGTGTTGTTGAACCAACAAGAGAATGTCCTGTCCAAAGAAGACGTTCCGGTAAGTGATGTGGTTGGGGCCTATAGTGTGTGTGTGAGTGTGGTTGTGACATGTCTGTGTCCTTTTATTCAGCAATCTATTTTTTGTTTTGCAGTCTCTTTATATACTCCTCCTGGCTGCCATATTCAGCATACACATACAGATCTATACCCTTGCAGTTAAACATATAGAGGAATATATGATTATAATATAATGAATAAGGTACCGTAACATTCATTTCTAGGCAAAGAATCACCACTCTTGTCACCAGATCATTATTTTTCTGTAACATATAGTTTGTGTATATATAAATCATGACATGAACACATGATTTCTTGTGTAGTGTTTTCTGGACCAAGAATACGGCAAAGGCATTTGAAGCCATTGCTTTAGCAGTGATTGCAGCAACACATCATTTACTGCAGTATCACTTTCCATTTAGTGCAGCAACACATCAACATTTACTGCAGCATCAATCACCGTTCAGTGCAGCAACACATCAACATTTACTGCAGCATCAATCACCGTTCAGTGCAGCAACACATCAACATTTACTGCAGCATCAATCACCATTCATTGCAGCAACATATCAACATTTACTGCAGCATCAATCACCGTTCAGTGCAGCAACACATCAACATTTACTGCAGCATCAATCACCGTTCAGTGCAGCAACACATCAACATTTACTGCAGCATCAGTCACCATTCCGTGCAGCAACACATCAGCATCCATGGAAGCAACCCCTGCAATGCCACGTCATTTTTGTCAAACTGAAACATTCAGTCACATAGCCACTTTCTTTACGGCAGCAATGGAAATCTATCATTGCTAGGGGTGTTTTTTTCCCCTCTGTCCTGTTTTATCTGGCACCTTTCCTCTTTGCATGCCTCACATAGAGTCCTCTTATTTCTTTATTTTGTCCTCCTCACTCATCACATTCTCCATTTCCCTGTGTTTCTGGTGACCTGGATTGTCATCACTGTAACCTTCCCTCAACTTGTGGCCCTGTCTCCCAAATGACACTGTGTGTGCCGTCACTGGTTTGTGTGACCATGCCAAACCATCTGAGCAATGTCAGGCCTTCTCTTCTCTTCTGTCGTCTTTTTCCATTCTGTCTGCCTACACCCCCTCCTCCCTCCCTTTCTTCTACCTACATTCCCCTTCCCCCCATTCCTCCCCTGTTTATCTTTGACATAAAACATCTGTTTCAGAAGATGGGTCAAGAAAAATAAACATTTTTTGTCAGTGTGGTCCAGTGTGTGTTGGGGAGGGGGGAGTGCCTGTATGCAAAATCTGTGCTCAGTTATAGTGCTGGAAGCTGTGAACAAACATGTTTCTTTTTGTTTCTGTCCACATAATGCCTAACTCTGATCACTGATATATGTCAGATTTGGTTGTTTTTAACCTTTGGCAGCAGTAAAGATAGATATGTTTGTTTTTCTTTTGTAGGAGCATGAGAGGGATTGTAAGAGGAACATGTGTCACAACTCACAAACTTAAAAGCTCTTGTGTGCACACATGCACCCGCACACATGCCCCCCCCCCCCCCCACACACACACACACAACACCACACACTCATATACACACAGTCACACACATGATCAAAATTAACTGAAGAGTTATTGTTTTAAAATTCATCACGATGTTCACCAAAGTCTGTAATGCAAGTAGATGTATTCTTTTTTCGTAATCAAACAAAAAGTCTCCATGTATCCCAAAACAGTGAGAAGTACCCCCACAAAACATTTCAGTGTTG